>WEIU01003633.1:59719-99934 GCA_013389925.1 Aegithalos caudatus
CACTCTAGGAATTGTTCTCTTATTACTTTAGTTTTCAGTATTCCTCCCATCCTAGTCTGTTATCAGTTACCTAAATTTAAGTGCACTGTTTTCTGTCCTTGGAATAAAGTAGCAGAGAAACTGCTCAGCAATTGCTGGTTAGGAGTGTTCCTTCTTCCACTGGACACAGACCAGTATTTTGAAGAATATTTTTAGAAGGTGGGAGAGAGAGCCATCCATTTAACAAACACACAACTCCTTCGACAGGCTGACTCTTAGCTAATTTTTAACACAGCCACTTACAAACAGTGCTTTTTCCTGGAACCAGTCTTGCACTTTCTTCACAATGCAGTACTCTTGGGCATTAAAGCTGAATACTTTGCTTCCTTCTTCTCTTTTGTCCATATGCTGTCCATGTGCAGGTGTGGAAGGAAGACAGCACATCACTGCTGAGAGAGCCTGGTAGCAAGCCATTCTGGAATTACTCACACTTTCATTCAAGGAGTTCCTGAACTTAATTCAGTTTCTGAACTAAATAGTCTTGGGGGGTGGGGGGAAAATGATGTGTTTCAGTGCTTCCTGTGCTGTACTCCTCTTTGCACTTTTCCAATGAGTCCTTTTGGGCTCTTGGATGCTGCCAGTAGAAAGGAGATGTGAGTGCTTTGGGGTACATTGAGGAAAGAAAAACCAGCTTGCTGTCTTCTGGCTCTTCTGTCCTTTCCATTGCCTTCACTTTCTCTTTTCTGCAGCCATCACTGGGAGGCAGATGTCTCTGCAGTACACACTTGCCTTTTTTACCTGGGTTGTTAATGCTTTGCTGTAGGATCACATTAAGGCGGAAGATTGAGTCCTTTGGCCTGCCTGTCCAAACACCCTGAAATTGCGAAAATAACCGGAATAACTGTTTTCTAGGAAGAATGCAGCTGTAATACAAGTAAGTTTATAAATGCCCCTCTTAACAAGGACAGTGGTAAAAGTAGTGTCCACACAAGTAATCTAGTTACCCTTCGTATTTAGGAAGACAGCATGAACTTGTTCATTGACTTGCCTTTTTTATGCAAGTCTCTTCATGTGGACATGATCTCTGCAGCTAGAGCTGTGACTTTGGGGTGGTAGTTGGTAGTTCTGTGGCCAAGTAAACATCTACAGGAACTTGAAAGGCATTTAGGATACAACCCATGATTTCTACATCATTGTTTACTGTTTTCTTTTAGGGCAAGATGATACTATTATGTTAGTGTTATTTTCATAGCAGTTGCATTCACCTCAAAGTCTTTACTAGTTTTCAGTCCTTGCAAAAGTACTTTTCCAGAAAGCAAACAGTTTAGTGGGCTTTGTAGTCTTATTTTTGCTTCCAGAAGTTTGATATAATTTAGCTGTCATGTACAAGGTTAACTTACTTACCTGGTAATAGCAATATTTCAGTCATTATTGCCTCTTGGGTTAGGGGGAGTCCAGTCATGTGGGGTTACCTCCAATCCCCTTAATTTTTTCCACCACTCTCTTAAAATGTTTGAAATAGGATGTCTTTGGGTAGNTTATCTCTCTCAGAGTTCTGTAAGAATGGACATGGGCCTCAGACATAGGCAGCCTCTGCCCTTCATTGCAGGGACCTGTAAGTCTTGTTGAGAATCATGCTGTTAAACTTCATAAAAACCCATGAAAATATTGAATTTAAATTTCTATGCCAGAGCTGTGGGAAGGAACAGGACAATTTTGGTCTGAAAAATATATTCAGGGACAGTATTGTCCACGTGTATATATTTGGGCTGGTAATAAATATCAGCAGAACCCATAGGTGGTACTGCAGTGAAGACAGACAGGAAAGAACCCTTCAAGTTAGTGAACACCTCTAATACAAATGCTTTAATTTGCTTGAGCCAGACCTGTACCCACATGGGGAAGATCAAAACCTGCTGAAGCTGAGGAGCAGTCTGGGAATCTAACCGTAAATCCCTGTGGCCTGTCTCCTACTTTATTTTGTCCTCCCTGCATCTGGGGTCAGGTCCTTCAACTTGGGCTTGAGGCTCTGTAGGACTCCAGTCCTGCAAATACTGATGTCCAATGTCAGCTTGGCTGAAGGCTAGGAGATCACTGAGGACAGTGATGATTAATGTATGCAAGGGTTTGCTGGATCAGTGATTAATAACTTACTCCTGATTACCAGATTGCATCTACTGGTATGACACACAATTCTGTAAACTGATCTGTTGACACAAACAGAAAGTTTGCAGAAACTTTCTCAGGCTGCTGTAAAACATTTACTTAGTCACAAGTAACTCTTTGACCAGTAGAATTAATGAAGTCTAGTTTCTGAGATGTCTTTTTCCCATTATCCACTGCTTTTCCCGTTATCTGCTGTCCACATTTTCTGTCTCTTGCTGTCATGCACTAGCCAGCACATGCTTACTGGCTAGCATGTATGGTCATGACTGCTCTGCTTAGTGCTGTGTCTTGGAGGCTGCAGGGGGTGGACATGAGACATGCTCTTTCCTCAGTAAGGTTATTGGAGACTTTCTTTACTCCTCTGTTGTCTATTTTCATCAAACTTTTAGGAAATTTATCTTTTAGAGGCACTTATTTCTTTAACAAATTGGTGTAATTATATTATGAATTTTAAGTGACGTGTGGAAGACTTGAGTAATGGCATAAATTATATTTTCCATGGAAAGTCATGCATAAGAAAAGGTATAGGAGGCAACTTGAGGTAGAAAACCAGAGATGCTTGGACTTAAAAGTCAGTTTTGATTCTTCTTGAGCACCTGCTTATGATCAAAATCTTCTCTCTTGTTTGGAAGATTCTGAAAGTCAGAGGAAGTAGTGACCTCATGAAGTCGCTTTGATGCTGAATTAGCCTAAGATCTTAGAGGAAGCCAAATTTGAATTGCTGTGGTTTAGGGCCTGTCTTACAGCTCTGCTGATGTCATGAGTTTCATAGCAGAAAGTTTCTTTTCCTTACAGGGAGCTATCTTTTTTGTCACTTGCTAACAAGAGACACTTGTGGATATCAATAAAAAGTTCTTCTGGGGCAAAAGTAGGGAATTTTCAGTTGCATTTTTAATAGCCTATTTGTTTTAATAGCAACTTGAGTTGCTGGGTTATGCCAGTTACACTTCCTTGCATTCATGCACTGCCTTTTCAGGCATGATTGTGAGGAGCCCTGCAGAGTTGTGAATTTTGATGGTGGTACTTTACTGTAGTGGAGCTTATTCTTCTCAGGTTAGTCTTACTGCCTGTAATTAAAGGAAGAAATCTGCTTTACAGATTTCTCTCTTATTTTCAGTATACATTCAAATTATGATGTAATGACGTAAAGGTAGGACCTGGGGCTTTAGACATGCATCCAAACACTTTTCTGTGAATCTACTTCTGGATAGGAGCTCAGTTTTTTAGAGTTAAAACACAGATTTAGAAGCAGTGTTTTTAAGAACTGGTCTGCATTGAGCTGGGCAGATCTGACAGATCTGTTCTGTTTCCAGGTTTAGTAATTGATGTGATACTCTGTCCTTAAGATCAGTTGCCTAATATTTTCTCAGTATTCTTTTAGAAGTTCAGGACTGCTTAAAGTTTTGCAGATCTTCTTTTAGCTTGCTTTGCAATTTCTCCTTCTAATTTAAGGTGTTTGAATTCTTGTAAGCATTATCTTTTAAAAATATTTTCTGATCTGTGAGCAGCATTATTTGTGTTGCCAGTGTTAAATAATGCTTTAAGGTAAATACTTCTTTTTTTCCACTTGATTGTTTTGATTGCTTGTACTGATTTGTCTCATATGTTTGTGATTTTATGCTGGTATACATTTGGATGTGCTGTTACAAATCTTGTAGCCTACATTTCCATTCATTGAGAAAGGTGTTAAATTTATTTCATTCTTATTGACTTAGTGGCTGTGTGTCAGAAGATACTGTTGTGTGCTGGTTGTCTAATCACAGACTCACTTAAGTTGGAAAATAACTTCGAGATCATAAAGTTCAACCATTAAATCAGCACTGCCACATCAACCACTGAACTGGCTCTCAGCACCACATCTACATGTCTTTTCAATACTTTCAGGGATAGTAACTCCACCACTTCCCTGGGCTGCCTGTTCCCATGCCTGATAACCCTTGATTCAAAAATTTAGTTATTTATATGATGATTTCTTTCTTGATTGCAGAAAATATATTTTTGTCATTAAAAATACTCTTTTAAAACCAGATCAAGCAACGAATAAGACTTTGAAGCACAACAACAAGAGTACCAATGTAAGTCAAAATGACAGTGTAAGACTAGCAAATGAGGGCACTCTGATGAATAATATGCCAAGCATTCTTGATTTTTGTTTTGAGCTATTGTGTGTTGTGGGACAGCTCTGGCTTTGTGCACCACTTCCATGAATATTAGCAAGCCCTAAAAGGTTCATAAAGAGTCTTGAAAGGAGAAAACTGTGGTAAAAATGTCTGATTCTCTTAATGTGTTTGTTTTGCTGGAGGCAGATTAAAGTTGTCTGAGTACAGGTCACTGGAAAATCTGTTCTATTTTAGAGATTTTTGTTCCTAGGCTTTTTAACACTTTTTAATTTTAATAGCATTGTTACCAAGAAATTAATAGGCAGGAATGTAATTTTAGCAGTTCTTGTTTCTTAAAAAGAGTTCTCTTATTTAGCAGTTCTTGTGTCATTCTGGCAGTTCTGTTTCTAAATAATTCTCTTAGGGCTCAGATTTAGAAAACTTGTTATGTTGGGTACAATAGATTTCTAAGTATAGGTGATAAAGAGACTTCCATTCTAAATGTGCTCTACCATAGCTTGTTATGAGTTTCATGCCCTCCTTACAGAGGACTTTAGCTGTCAAGTTCTCTGTTTTTTCCCATTGAAGACCTTCACCTCCAGTTCAGCTGAATTTGGGTGAAGGGACTGCATGGGGAGCTGCATGACAGCTGCTAAAGTAATGTAATTAAAACTACAAAAGAAAGCTAACCAGAGTTCTACCATATGATGCAGTAAAAACTGTTCTTTTTAGAAGAGAGTCTCTTAAGAGCTATAACAAAAGTGTAAATAAGTTTCTGATACTAGAAATAGCAAAATGAGGAAGGGGCTGAAGAGATGACTCTTGTCTTGGTTTAGATGTGGAGTTTTCAGCCTTAATTTACATTGTTGTGCAATGTAAGGGAGGTTTCATATTTACCCTCTGCTGTGAACGTCAGATATCTGGAGCTCTTGGGCAATGTGGAAGTGGACACAGTAGTGGAAACGTGAGCCCTTTGCACATGCAACAGAAGGTGGTACCATGCCAATTTGCTTTAGAGATGAGAAGCAAAACCAAGAAGTAGGGATTAGTATTTTGACACTTATTACACCCACTCTGACTTCAAATGTCTTAAAGGAACTTGCTCAAGGGAAGTAAATTTGGCTACTGATATGGGGATTGTTGTGGATGGTTCTTTGAGAGTATAATTTCTGTACTCAGCATTGGTTAAAGTCAACTAGTGCACAAGAACAAGGAGCACCCAGTGACGTACGAGTGTATTCAGCTTCAAAGGGAAGGGCTTCTTTTGGCCATTTTGGCTTGGTTTTGGTTTTGTTGCTTCTCTGCCCACATGGAATTTATTGTAAGGATGTTGCAGGATCCAAAATTATGACTAGATTCTAAAAGGGAGGATGGGTTCTCTACCAACCATGAGCATCTAAGTGCAACCACTGCTCAGGAAGTTCTCGGTCATCTGACTTCTGAGCACTGGTAAAGTGTGCTAGGAAACATTTATTCATTTCATGTGTTAAGTTGTTCTCACTCATTTCAAGTCCTGTGAGACATAAACATTGGACTAGCTAGACTTTGATGCATTCTTGTGCTCCTGGGTAACTTGCTTGTTTGAATCACTCCTGAGTTCTGTCCTGAAAGGATGTTTTCTTAGTGAGCACTGTGGATAACTTAGAAGGAAATAAATTTGGGTATGTGATTTGATATTCAGTGTAACTTTGAGTTGACTCCTGTCTCTTAATGGTGGGAATATATCTCAGTTACCCTTATTCCTAGGGTCCCTACTGTCCTTTATATCTTCTGACATTACTGACTCAGTCCGTTCCACAAACTCTCCCAAACTGCTACCAAATTAAGAACTAGTGCTAGCTAAAAGATCATATTCATTAGCTGTCCTGCCAATACTCAAGTAGCTGTTTGAAAATTGAGGGTTTTTTTGTGTTGTCCAGAGAGTATATAGCTATTGACTCTGGCAAAAAAAGACCTGTCATCTTTTTGGTAAGAAGTTTGGGAGGTGGGAGAAGACATCATCACATATTTCCTTTTGCTTATGTACACATAACATTTTCATATTGTCAAATCTGTGAATGTTTTTAGGAGTTATTCCATGAACCAAGAACTTCCTTTCATCCCTGTGGATGAAAGGATCTTAAGAGACACTAAACAAAACTATCATCTAAGGTACCTTCCTGATGATAAGCTAATAATCACAGCTACCGAGAAAGCAGACCCTTTCTCATGCACCTGTAATTTCAGTGTATCTTGATGTTCTCCCACAGACACTAGGAAAGAAAGATTCTGTTGAGAGCATTTTGATGTCTCTTGTTTCCTGTTTTCTTCTACACTGTGAGGCTGCCTTGAACAGTTTGAGTCTGTGAGGAGCTACTGCAAGCCCACAGGTTTTCTTAGTGAGCACTGTTCCCAACCACAATCTGGCATACTGGCTATTTTTTACGTTTTTGGCACACTGGCTGATTTTTATTTTCCTTCAAAGTCTAGGTGCTGCTGATAGATTTGACCAAAGCAAATGGGGCTGGCTGAGCCTTAAACTAATTTGCTGATCTAAGAATAAACTTGTTCAAAGAAACTATTACCTCATTACCTCCTTGGTTCATAGATTGTGAGATCTTCCAACTGTACTCGCAGGATGAAAATAGCTAAGAGCTTCTGGAAGTTAAGAGGCAGGTGAGAAGGGATGGAAGCCCTGCTCTTTTCAGTTGATGGGAATTCCTTGAAGAGGGAATGGGGATAAAAAAAGTGAATTTAATCTTTCTCAAAAACTGCTTCTGTCACATTCTTCCCTGTCATATAATGTATGGATAAAACCTTTTGGAAAACAAAAAAGTAAGGGCTAAACAAATGAAGCATGAAACCTGTGAAAGCCAAGGGTCTATTCTGCAACAAGATCAGGGCAGGCTCTTGTACAGAGCCCTAACCCGTTTCACTGCTTGTTTATCTGCTCCTGTTGCTCCAGTATCTGAACAGAAAATACCCTGTTCTTTAGCCTAGACAGCAGGGTGCTTGACACTTAAACTATGTAAATCCAAAGAGAAGTTACCTGCACTTCATTTTGGTTTTGTATGTGTATGTTCTTTTGTTTTATTTTTTAATGAAAGTACAATACAGTGAATTATGAAATGGATCTTTGAGGTAGTTATGGCACTTCTGTGAGAGCCAGTTTGACCTGCTTTGAGCACCTGACTCCAGTGCACAGCTTTGCTGCTGCCTCTCTGCTCCCACTTTCCAGCTAAAGGATTGATCAGCTGGAGAGCAATGGGAATAGGACAGTCTGTGTCTGGGAGCCCCTGGCTGTGGATAGATGCAGCACAAGTGGATGGCAGAGATTTTTTTATCTAAACAGGTGCTCAACCTCTGTGGATGAGGCAAGTTAAAGTGGTAAAAGCAATCCCCTCTTTCACACCTGAATTTGTATGCTTGCCAGGAGACCAATGCTACTGAGAAAGTCTGCCATTCTCCATTATAGCTGTTCTGACAGACTTGGAAGTAGAGTTGTGCTTCCTTCTCTGAAAGGGCTGGCTCAGAGAATGGGGCGAGGTACTAGAGAGTTGACCAGATACATAATCACAGTATCACTTCCAAAACAGCTCCATGGTGGAACAACACAAATCCCATCTATGTGTACATTTTACAAAACATTCTGCATTCTAGTGCAGTCTAGTATTTTGTTTTGTACTTCTTGGTGCTTCAGACACTTACAATGAAATCTGAAGAAGAGGCAATCATTCTTTTTAATCTTATGCATCCTGAAACCAGCGGTGTTTTCAGTGTTGTCTACTCCAATTACATAGTTATAATACTTTTCTCTTTTTGTTTTGGAAGGTAAGGAATGAAGAAGAGTTTATAAAGAAACTGGACTGCAGTCCTGACCAGCACCTAAAGGTAGTGTCCATCTTTGGGAACACAGGGGATGGCAAGTCTCACACCCTTAACCACACTTTCTTCTATGGCCGGGAAGTCTTCAAGACGTCTCCTGCCCAGGAGTCTTGCACAGTGGGAGTTTGGGCAGCCTATGACCCTGTCCGCAAAGTGGTGGTCATTGATACTGAGGGCCTCCTGGGGGCCACTGTGAACCTGAGCCAGAGAACACGGCTGCTGCTGAAGGTCCTGGCCATCTCTGACCTTGTCATCTACCGTACTCGTGCTGACAGGCTCCACAATGACCTCTTCAAATTCCTTGGTGATGCCTCGGAGGCTTATTTAAAACACTTCACCAAGGAGCTAAAAGCTACCACAGCCCGCTGTGGCCTAGATGTTCCTCTGTCAACTTTGGGTCCAGGTGTCATCATTTTTCATGAGACTGTGTACACCAAGCTACTGGGCTCTGGTGAGTAGGCAATTCCAATTACAACGTGCTAACCACTGTAAACTATCAGGTTGCGCTGAATATTCAGCATTCTTTACTATCACGTAAAAATGTGATTTGGGTTTTGCTCTCACTGGTTTGTCTGGGAACCAGGCTGTGGAAATAGAAGAGCATTTTCTCATGGTGATCTGACTATTCCAAATCAGCTAGAATAATCCTCTTAGCCAGCTGAATGTTAGCACTGAACAGTCGTGAGTTCTGCCAGCCACAGGAGGGGTCATCATACAAGTCATGAGTATGGGTGATAAAGCAGATGAAGGTGAAAACTGATGTGGTGAGTTGACCCTGGCTGGATGCTGGGCACCCACCAAAGCTGTTCTATCACTCCCCTCCACAAGTGGACAGGAGAGAGAAAATATAATGAAAAGTTCATCTGATGAGATAAGGTGCAGAGAGATCACTTGTCCAATACCATCATGAGCAAAACTGACTTGACCTGGGGATATTAGTTGAATTTATTACTGACTAAATCAGAGCAGGATAATGAGAAGTAAAATCTTAAAACCAGCTTTTTCTCATCCCTCTCTCCTTCCCAGCTCTACATCCTCCCCTACCAGCCATGCAGGGAGACAGGGAATGGGGGCTATGGTCGGTTCATCACACATTTTTCCTGCTGCTGCTCAGGCAGAGGAGTCCTTCCCCTGCTTCACTGTGGGATTGCACCCATGGGAGAGAGTTCTCCATGAACTTCTCCGGCATGAGTCTGTCCCATGGGCAACGGCAGCTGAGGCTCAGTCCTTCTGTTTGTGAACATCTAGGAGCTGTCTCTTGTGTGATAAATACCTCAGCAGTCCTGGCTGACCCACATTCTCATTTGGCTTTTCTAAACAGTGAGGTTTTAAACTAGTAGAAGAACTTGACTTTCTTTCTGGTTCTTATTGGACTAACTTCTTAATAACTTGTAACTTATGTTAAGGCAGATCCTTTCCTTATATACCAATTTGCTGATTAGCAATTCAGCCTTTCATGAAGTTGTTGACATTTGCTAATTCATCAGTTCAGCCTTTAGTGACCCATGAGGACACGTTGCACCTATATGCAAGGTCAGGGTCATTAAAAAATACATATTTTAATGGTCACTTCTGATCACAGTGGGAATAGGAAAGAAACCTCTTAGCATAGGGATATGGAGAAAGCTGTAACCATCTGTCTCAGTGGATAATTTTGTGGTAAGTGTGTTTATGTAGTTTTAGGACAGGGAAGATGGGGCCTACCTGCCTTATTCTGAAATGTACAGCAGGTACTTGGAAGCAGGCAGGAGAATGTGGTTGGCTCTGTGGAGTATGACCTGATGTGGCCAGTTCTGAAGTGCTTTGCCATGTACAAATTGTTGATAAAGGCTTGGTCTTCTTGCTACAGGATTGGCATGGAGAACAGGCAGCCCATGTAAGGTTTGTGTCCTCCACTTATCAGGTGCTAGGAATAGCTATACCAAATTATGGTCTGTTGAAAGGAACTAACAAATGTGCTGACATTGTGTTTCCTTGTATTATGTCCTAACTTGCTCCTTAATCTGGATATCTGTGTTTCAGAATCTAAATGTGTTTGGTTTTACCTGAGAAACTTGATCTTAGAATTGAAAGCTGTGTATCACAAAACAGAGACCGCTTTTGGAAAGTTGGTTTCTTTCCCTTGTTTTAAAATATAATGATAACTGCAGTCCAGATGTATTAGAAGATTTCATTAAGAAAACTAGGTCTATGTTACATGTGAAAGTACTATGCAATTAAAATATTGCTTTAAACAATCAGTTGTTTATGAACTTGCTGATACTCTTACATATAGATCATCCTTCTGAGGTTCCTGAGAAGCTCATTCAGGATCGGTTTCGGAAGCTAAGCTGTTTTCCTGAGGCTTTCAGCTCGATTCACTACAAGGGAACAAGGACATACAATCCTCCAACAGATTTCTCTGGGCTTAGGCGAGCTGTGGAGCAGCAGCTGGAGAACAATACTACTCGGTCACCTAGACAGCCCGGGGTTATCTACAAAGCACTGAAAGTAAGTGAAGAGTTTGTCACAGTGTTTATTTGTACCATTGTTGCTATTAACTCAGCTGTGGCTCATAAAGGCAAAGCACCTGAACCAGTGATGCAGACTTACATGCAAGTCTTCCGTGAGAATGATAGTATTGCCTAACAGCCGGGGAGACCGAGTAGGTTTTTTATACTTCAAAACAAACACTTTAGTAAAGACCATGGAAGGTCAAGAAAAGTTAAAGAGCCAAACTGAGCAAGAACAGAAAGCTGGGAAGAAAAAAGTAACTGATGCTGTGAGTGATAAGCACTTAATGACAATGATTTACAAAGAGAGACCTTAGAAGGTTTTTTTATAAAATTCCTGAAGTTGGCCTCAGCACAAGAGGACAAAATGCAAGAGACATGGAGGGAGGTAGTAGTTGGCAAAACCTAGCACTGAGTAGTATAACCCAAGGGCTAGGAGGCAGAAAGGTGAAGGAGTTGTGCTGGTAGCTAGGGAACAGGATGGAATCAAGCCAAAGGATGTATTATTTCAGAGCAAGCGATTTTCTTAGATGGTTCACTTTGCTAGGATGTCAGAGATTTTTTGGTCTTTAAATTTGCAGTCTTTCCTACAGGTTTCCACATACCACTGCCTGATTAACATCATGTTTTATTTGGCCTGAAGAGCACAGCTGTCATTGGGGAGGGGCAGGCAGAGCTGGGGCATATCTTCAGAAGGAGGTAGTGTTAGCAGTCTTCTCTGGTATTAGTCACAGCTGTTGGAGCAGATAATTCTGGCTGCACTGCATTAGTGGTAGCTGAAGCAGAGAAGGAAGTGGCAGGGTGGCATGTACTCAATTCTTTGCATTAGGGAGCAGACAGGCAAGGGGAAAAACAGTTGGAATTATTAATTTTAGATTTAATTTCTAAAATTATTGCAATAATCAAGTAGCTTAATTTCAGATATAGCTGCTGGTATAATTAAATTCATGACCAGTAGAGTGTTTGCTATGTTCAAATCATTACTGACTACGAATTAACTTCTTTTGCTTCACTTGCTGAAGACACAAGACTTGTTAGAGATTTCTGTCCACTTTGTGAGTTCATTCAAAAGCATCAGTATCAGTCAAGCTTAAAAGAGAATGTAAAGCAAATTTCATTGAAATTATATGAAATAAAATGTTTAAATAGAGAACTTGGGGGAAGCTGTTGTGAGAGAGGTGCACACAAGTCTGCGTGTATATGCAGTCAACCCTTGTTAGACAGCAAAGATGCACCCACTCCACCTACCCCAACCCTGTGAGGGGAGGGGGAGGAAGAGAAAGGCAGGCAGCTACTATATAAACCTTAGTTGTAGGAAGAGTTTCAGCTCGATCTCATGCCTTCAGAGATCTCCATCAAGAAAAACTAACCCTTTGCTTTGTTCCAGTGCTTTTTTTTTTTTCCCTAAACATAAGACCTGAAAGAATTGAAAAAGTTAAGTGTGCCAAGGCTAAGGACTGATTTAATCTGAGAATGGGTGTTCCTAGGAAAGGGCTCAAATCCCTTTGTCTCAGTTTTGCCATTTCACCAGAGAAGAGCAGTTGTTCCAGTGGCCGGAGGAAAGCTCAGGGCAGCATTTTCTGAGCCAACAGGCAAAAAAAAAGTGTTCTCATGAACTATGAGAAATGATTCTATGAGTTTCTTTTCAGAGGTTTCCAGAATGCAAAGCCCTTTTAGCAAGAGCCCTGCTATTTTGAGCATGGATTGGGTGCGCAGAGGTGGATGCAATTTTCTATCACTCATTTCTACTACAGAATTCAAACTAGGGACAGAAGGAGAGGAGAGCAGAGAAAAAAAGTATCTTACAAGTATTTAAGTCACTTCCATACAGGTGCAATATTGCCTTCTTTGTTAGTTTCCAATCCTTGTTTTGTTTTCCAGGCTAGTGAGACACATTAGTTAGCTGTGTACTTTCTCTCCCTCCCCCTCCAGTAGAGGAATCCATGCTTTTTCTTGCAAAATGTCTTCTTTTCCCTTAATCCCTTTCCAGTTCATTCTTTTTTGTTTGACAGGCTCTAAGTGACCGGTTCAGTGGGGAGATCCCTGATGACCAGATGGCTCACAGCTCATTCTTTCCAGATGAATATTTCACATGCTCCTCTGTGTGCCTAAGTTGTGGGTGAGTAGATGACAAATGCTTCTCCATCCTCTTAGAGGATAGTGCTGCCCCCACCTGCAGCCACAGAATGTAAAGTTTTTGTGATGTCTTGACACCTGACATCATCTATCCTAGTTTTTGTGATTTCTTGACACCTGACATAATCTATCCTTAGCTAGTACTTCCAGGCAGATTTAGCTTGAAATTAAATGCTTATGTGAACTGGACAACCACTATTGCCCCATCCCAGCTGGATGCATGGTTTTTACCCACATTGTTTCTGTGCATGACTACAAACCTGTGCTGCCCATATCTTTTTCCAAATGCAAGCAGGGCAGGAAGAAAGTAGTGTCTAAATAAATCCCCTGAAATTTCTTATGATGGCTTTTTTTCCCTGACATTTTTATTCCCTAAACAGTAAAAACAACCCTAAAGCATACATCATGGAGTGGGGCTGTGTTCAGTAACTAGGTCCAAGTGGAGCTCCATATTTGATTAGATCTTGGCTTGTAGATCTCTGGTAAGAGCCCCAAGATTGAGCCTGGAAGGGCAGTAGATGGCAGTCAGTGCTCTTGAGTCTGGGAACTGTATAGGAGCATGATGTTGTGGCTGGTTATGCTTCTTTTCTGATGCTGAGTATTTTCTGCAGTGATTTGTTGTGTGGTGCTGCTTTGTATGTGAAACAGTTGCTGTACCTCCTCCTGAAGAGCCTGCTTTTTGATAATAAATTATGTCATTGCTGTATGTACAGTTGTGAAGATGGTTTGAGAGCACAACATCTATAAAAATGCAAAATAGAGTAAAAAATGAAATCTTGGTGACATCTGTCCTGTGTCTAAGAGCAGTGACTCATGGGTTGCTCTTGCATACTCAGGTGTGGCTGTAAGAAGAGCATGAACCATGCAAAGGAAGGAGTCCCTCATGAATCCAAAAGTCGATGCAGATATTCTCACCAGTATGATAACAGAGTCTACACTTGCAAGGTGAGATACAAGGAAAAGGTATGAAGAACGAAAAAAGAAAGGATAACCAAGTAAATGAGGAATATCACAGGCATGTGCCTGTTTTCTTCCTATTTTATTTTTAATGTCAGAAGTACTCATAGCCTTGACAAGAAAAATTGATCCTTATTTGACTTGTATATTTGCTTGGAGAGTTCATCACCTCTGTGTGCTTTGTGTCATTTTCTTGCTAAATTTTGAAGCTGACTGCTCTTAACCTGGGTGATGTTGACCTTTTTTGTATTTGACATGGTTACTCTTATTTACTTATGACCAGTGCTTGGTATTAGCCAATTTTTCTGAAGGATCTGTGCAGGAGACAGGAAAATTTTTGGTTACCATTATGGTCTTTATTGATGTAGAAATACTTCCCTGATGTTATTATTGGTTGTGGGTTGCTTTTGCTTTGTTTTTAAATGAGCTGTGGACCTCTGTATGCTAATTACATGCTTTATGTGGCCAAACAGCAGCCAGATGCAGATTTGGATTCCCAAAAATGTAGTTTTAATTGAGCCTTTATGTTGTAGGCCTGTTATGAACGAGGGATGGAGGTCAACGTGGTGCCAAAAACCTCTGCTTCCACGGATTCCCCTTGGCTGGGCCTTGCCAAGTATGCCTGGTCAGGGTGAGTCCTGCAGCTGAGATCTCTCTGCTCTCTGTGGTCTCTGTGCTGCCTGGTGCACAGGACTTGCCAGAGGGGTGACCTGTCCTCCTCCTGTGCAGGTACGTGATCGAGTGCCCCAACTGCGGGGTGGTGTATCGCAGCCGGCAGTACTGGTTTGGCAACCAAGACCCTGTGAACACTGTAGTGAGGACAGAAATTGAGCATGTCTGGCCAGGGGTAAGTCTGGTTGCTGGATAGTCTTCGTCTATGTGTGCAGCCATGCACATGCTAGTTTGGTTCTTCTGATGTTGATGGAGAAAATAGATTGCCTTTCATTAAGCTGGTCCCTGCTGCTCGAAAGAGCCTTTGCAAAGGCTTTCGGACATGTTTTGGCTATCTTGAAATGGCTAAGTTGCCAACCTACTCCTGTCTTTCAAAGCAGGGCTGGTAAATCTTTTTCTCCTCCTTGCCCTCCAGTTTAACAGGAGTAATGGGTTGCAAAGTCATCTGCATGTAAAAATAAAACCAAACGGTTTCCCTGTTATTATTCTCAAATGAGTATCTGTTTCATTCCAGACTGATGGATTTCTGAAAGACAACAACAATGCAGCCCAGCGTTTGTTGGATGGCATGAATTTCATGGCTCAATCAGTATCTGAACTTAGCCTGGGACCCACAAAAGCTGTGACCTCCTGGTTGACAGACCAGATTGCCCCAGCTTACTGGAGACCCAACTCTCAGATTCTGGTAAATAGCAGCTGCTGGAGAGAAAGGCTTTGCCTAGCTAAAACCCCTTTTCCTTACTCTTTAAGTAATAAAGTACTTTGCAGGTTCTAAATGCTTCTTGTTTTACTGCAGCAATCCCAACTCCTACACCTTTGAGAAAACTAAAGTGCTCTCCTCCTCCTGTTCTTGACTTAGCCAGAGAAATTATGAACAGAATTATTGGCCCAGCCCTGATACAGAGATGATTTCTTCCTGCTCTTTGTGAGCTAGTCTGCCAGCAATATCACAGAAAATCCTCGCTTGCATGAACTTGTTTTTCAAAGCAAAGAACTGACATCTTAAATCTGGCTACTGCAGTTGATAGTACTATTTTTATAAGTGCAGAGATTAAACTCTGGTTTCATACCAGATGCAAAAAGCTGGCCCAAACAGTTCAACTAGGAAAGGATTCTCTGTGTCATGCCAGATTCTTCTTCAATGAAAACTGCCTTCTGAATTCTTACCTCACACAGAGGTCAAATATCCATCATTCAGCATGATGTGGCTGTATTTATATGTGATTGCAAACGAAGGGATTGTAGCTTAACCACTGTGCACCTACTGTTCTAAGTTACTTCCCTGGGGTAGGTTATGGGGGTGATAGCACCCAAATCTTGTGTGTAACTGTATTTTTCACAATTTCAGTCTGAAACTTGCCATCCTGGGCTTCTGCTCTCTATTTTTCACTTCAGGAAGATCAGACTAACAGTTCTTCCTTCTGTGTTGTTCTGATTAGAGTTGTAAGAAGTGCAACACGCCTTTCAAGGATAACGACACAAAGCATCACTGCCGGGCCTGTGGAGAGGGCTTCTGTGACGGCTGTTCTTCCAAGACACGTCCAGTGCCTGAGCGAGGCTGGGGACCAGCACCAGTGCGCGTGTGTGACAATTGCTATGACAACAGGGGCATCCAGTTAGGTAATCTTGAGCTGATTGTGACAGAACTATCCCTGGGCACTAGCCTGAAGTCTTTGTCCCTGATTTCTGGATCACAGCCATTCCCAGTGGGTGTAAACAGAGTTGTTCACACTGGGTTTCCAAACAGTTTTTGGTAAGGAAGCTGAAGAGCTCAATGCCTTTTGGAAGAAAGGTGGCCCTACCAGATACCTGAACTGTTGACAAAATTATTTTCTGATTGTATCTTTACTTTGTTTTCCTATCAACTGCTGATGGTCTCCGGTGCCAACATCAGAGCAGGGGTGCTTATGTTACAGCTGATTATATATTTTGTCCATTATTGCTAAAATGAACACTCTGCAATCTAAGATTATGGATGGGGAACATAAAGGCTGAGGAGAGATTCCAACCTGCTTTTTGGGTTTGCTGCTAATTTTGTTAATGTAAATTAACTGAAACTTTGCAGAAAGGGTGGTGGACTTAGGTGTTGAGCCCTTCACTCCTGTGTCATGCAGATGTAGCTGAACTGCCTTCGGATGAGGAAGGGGGGACACTTATTGCCAGGAAGGTGGGGGAAGCCGTGCAAAACACGCTTGGAGCGGTGGTGACAGCCATGGACATTCCCTTAGGTGAGTTCTCTTGTGTTCTGATTGTTTGTTTGTTTGTTTCTAAAGGCATTTTTGTTTTCAAAGAGCAAAACTTATTAAAATTCAAGAGCTTGTGTGACAGGCTGGCACCTCTGCTTTGATGCCACTGCTGGTTGAGAGTTCTACAGCCCTCTGGACCTCTTCTGCTTGATGTTTCCTCTTGGTTTTCAGCAAGTTGTTTCTGCAGATCACACTTTCAATTTTCACCCTATTATGCAAAACTGTGCACCAAGCTGTGAATAATTCATGTTCCCCTGATGGATTCACTGCAGTGACCTGCCATTTGGAGTTCCCTAAAGATTGGCCAATTAGGAAGCATTTTATCAGGTTTGGTTTTCTTTCAGAGATGCTGAGTGTGTTATATGTGTGTTCATGGATACTGCTGGTATTTCTTGGTACTTCTGAGGGGAGGGCTGAGAATTTGAAGCTGTCCAGGTTAGTAATGATGAGGAAGTAATTAGTAGTCTGATCTTTAATGGTGATCTTAGTGCAGGGAACCTCTGCTGCTCTTTCATGTGCTGGGTGGCAGTTTAGGTATGTCAGCAAACATTTCACATTTGAATCTTCTGTTGTTGGACCTGACTTCCTACTCATTGTGCAGATCATTCTTCAGCTGACTGACTCAATGAAGGGCAGAGTAAATCCCTTTCTCAGTTCAGACAGTACCTGTATTTCTGCATATTTGGTTTGGTGCCTTGGCAGCTTTTTCGGCCTCGGCTGAAACTGAGGGTAGGGAAAAGCAAGTGTCTTAACCTCTGGAAGAGTCTGAGTAAGGCAAGATGACACCACTAAAAGAGACACTATTTACTCTTTGAAGACAGGCAGGATGTGGGGGAATGGTAGGATGCCCTAAATGGCTACTCATTGCACTGAAGGATTCTGTCAGTAGGTCACCTCCCCCTTAAAGGCAGCGGTATGACTTGCAGTCTGTGAGTGCCTCCACTGGAGTACATTCTTGACATGCTCATGTTCATGGATTATTTTGTTCTCCCTCTTTCTCATCCCCCCACCTCACTTCCTCCTTAGGTCTGGTAAAAGATGCTGCCCGACCTGCATACTGGGTACCAGATCACGAAATCCTGCACTGCCACAACTGCCGGAAGGAATTCAGTATCAAACTCTCCAAGCACCACTGTCGGGCCTGTGGCCAGGGGTTCTGTGACGAGTGCTCACACGACCGCAGAGCGGTTCCCTCTCGCGGATGGGATCACCCTGTCCGAGTTTGCTTTAACTGCAATAAAAAGCCTGGTGACCTTTAACGCCAGGCTGCTCTCCGGATCTTTGCAATTCCTTATGTTCTCAGGGTTACAAATTAAAATATCTGGTCTCCCTTTCACCTTCTAACCTGTTGCAGCCAGAGTGCATGTTTCCAGTTTCTGGCCTCCTTTCGTGTTATATCCATCTTGGAACGCTGGGAATGAGCTTACATTCAGCCTCTAGGTTTTAATTTCAAAAACTGGGAAAGGGAGGGAGCTCCCTTGTAAATGAGCAAACCAAAATCCATTGTATTTTATTCCAATAAAAAACCCTATATATATATATATATATATATCAATTATGTATAATTTAGTATATTAAGAATATGGTTGAATAATGAAGCTTTGAGTATTCCTAGTTCAAATGATGGATGGTGGTGTTCCTTACTGTACTGGATCAGAATTATGGCCTTCTAATTCTTCTTTTGGAATGTCTTGCTGATCGTGATGTCGTGTGAGGAAGGTTCGGACTCTGTGCTGCCAGGAATCTCCAGTGTTGATTTATGAATTACACCTGGTAGTTCAACCAACTCTGCATCTGGAGGTGCTGCCCTTCTGGCCATGGAAGATTAATCCCATATTAGCAAGTTTGTTTGAACTGTGATGAGCAATGGTCTTGCAGTGCAAGAGGTATCAAGTTAACACAGACTCCCTGGCAGAGACTGGTAGAGCTCTGAAAGGTAAAGCAAATCCTATGGCACGAGGCAAAGCATTCTGATTTTGCCATTTCAACTTCAATACCAGATCAAAAGGTAGCAGGGTTTTTTCTTCCCTGACAATGTTTTCATGTACTCAGGTTTTATTCAAGTTTCTCTGCAAGGTCATTGCAGTTACAAATTTTGTCCAGAGCAGAAGAAGAGAACAAGTTTTTGTAGGCAATTCTGAGACACGAGGTTTTAGTTGTTTGGGTTGTGATGACTTTCTTCTTCCCCCACTTTCTAAGTGATCCTGTAGTCTCTGAAGCCTCTGTGTTCTCGGATATGGTTGCATAGAAACTGCACAGATTTGACTTACTTTCTTCTAGTAAACTTACAAATCAACCTGGAAAATGGGAACCTTTCTTCTTTGCTCCTAGCAGCTAGCACTCACTGGACTTCATCCTTTTATGAAAGGACTGCAATGAATTCACTGATTTTATTATGAAAAGCACCACTTAACCTAACTTATATTGTCATGTACTGTGGATTTGTGGTTCCACTTATAAGAAGTAAGAGACCATTGTGGATTAAACTGCCTAAAATTCTCCCTTCTTGGCTTACATAGGAAAGAATTCTTTCACCCCATGAGAGCTGCCTCCTCTTGGAGTGGCTGGAGTTTGATGCAGTGTCCTGGAACTGTGCTATTTCCTTCCCAGCTAATTAAATGTGCTGTTGTGTAGATGAGTGCCCAACACCCTGTTTTAAGACTGTATTATTAAATTAACTGCTATAAAGAACTTTACCTTCCGAACAAGCGTACTGACTTTCCTTGTAACAAGCAGTTCTCACTTTGTCTCTGAAAGAACATGCTCACAAAGTGTGTGTCCCTTCACAACTGCATCCAGCCTACACAAGGAAGTAGACTTAAAAGATGTTCCAGGACACCTCCGGTACTGGCCAAGTTTACTGCGGACTGTCTTATGTTTTTGTAAGCAAAAGTCTGCCATAAACTGACAGTTGTCCAAGTAAGGGCATGAGTAGGTAGAAATCCTCTCTTAAAAGACATTCTGTACATCTAGCATAATTCTGTGCTTCAAAGTATTCTTTATTTTTTTAATGGGTGAGCAATGTGTTCTTGGTTTGTAGGCTGTGCCCTGTGTGCTGTTTATGCATGTAGCTTTACTACCATGTTAATGCACAAAGAGAAAGCAGCCATGACATTCCTTGTATAAAATCTTTGGCATCTGTTTCAAAGACTTGTCTGATTTTTTTCCTTGTCAAAGCAAGAACTACTACTCAATCAAAAGGAAAACATTGTCTAAACATTTTTAATATATATATGTGGTCTTAGTAACTTAGCAACCTGCCAGTATCAGATAGATAGATTGACAGATTGATTATCCTGGGCCTGAATCTTCTATGATGTTTCTTTACAAAGCAAAGTCTTACGTGGTGCTTGAAATGCAGCAGGCTTGGTGTTACTCTTTCTGGAGAATGCTGAGAGGTGTACTTGGGATCTTTGTTTTCCAAAATGAAGAAAAGACCCTAATGTTTAAGTTCTCTGCTGTTTCCTGTGCAGAATAGTGCTTATTTTTTCTGGTACTGTTTGGTGCTGTGAGTACACAGTATAGAATATGGTTATTAAATGGCTTAGCTATTTAAAGGGGATAGATGCTAGCAAAGCCCAATGCTATTCAGTGTTAACAATTAGGATTCAATAAACAAAAGAGCCCTAAGAGATGTCTGTGCACAGAAAGCTCTACAGAAAACTTACATGAAGGAAATTAAAATCCTGGGGGAAAAAAAAATCCCAGAAGCAATGTGGGAGCATGTTGTGTTTGGGGTGGGAATGTCAATAAAAATCTGTGAGAGTTCTATTCCTGAACTATTAGAAGAGATGCTTTGTATTATGGGTAGCACCTACCAAGAGTGAGTTTTTGGAAAACCTGTCAAAAGTTCACAGCAACATTGCTGGAGCTGTGCAAAAGCACAAACAAAAGCACAAACTGTGAGTTTCATAATGGCACCATGAGACAGGTTAGACAGTAATGCAACTCCTGTGTGAAAAAGTCTCCTGTATTTACAAGGGCAAAGATAGAAGGAGACTGTTTTTCAGGAAATTTCTAGAAGATCATCCCTATGTGTGTTACACTGAAGAGAAATTACCATGAAGTTGCAGTTGGTCAAGATGATAATGTGTCCCTTGGATCAACTGAAGTTCACTGTAATGTTAATATTTTAGCAGTTAAAATTGCCACACTTACTTGGTAGGATAATGAATTCAGTTGGTCTGAGATATGACACTATAAAAACATGTTCTGAGTTAGATTGAAGTTGACTGATGTAAATCTCTTGCCAGAAAAAATATGTCAGATTGATTATTGACAGATCAAGCAGCATCTGCACCTTTTCCAATTAGAAAATGCTATGGAAAACATTGAGTAAAATAACAATCATATGAACTAGCCAATGTGCAAAGATGTGTGCCCCAGTGACAAACTGAATTCCTTACCCAAAGCACCACAAAACAGGCCTAGACTTGTTGATTGCTCTATTCTGATGGATTTATTTCCATTATGGGTACATATGCCAAGTCAGCATGAAGATTCATCTTCAAATAGATGATTTGGGTTTCCCTGTCATTCTGTGAAGCAGATTTCACTTAGACTCCCTATCCAAACCCTGTAGGGCCATTCTTGGCTTAAATGTGTAACAGGTCCATGTTGCACCTGAGGCCTGCAGCCAGGGGACAGATGGTGGAACAGCATGGCTGCAACACGTAGATGTTGTCAGGGTAGGAACAGGCTCTAAGGTGGAGTTACTTGCACAAGAAAAATTGCTTTGTCCTTCACTCCCTGCCCTCCCCCACCTCCACTCCCTGCACTGGTTTTCCTGTTCATTTATTCTGCTGCCCAGTGCCTTGCAGGCGAAGTTGCACGGGTTGAAGTTGGCCAAGGTATCCTGATTGTTCCTGTCTGTGTTTGGTTGTTTTCTGGAAGCAAGACAACCCTTGCTAGCTTTTGATGTCAACAAGAGTTCATCTGTAGAAATAAACATCATCATTAAGTTAGATCTCCCTTGCATTTATGCCAGGTATGTCTATGACTGTGCTGAGACGTTCACAAATGCCCCTGTTGCTTTGGAAGTCTGGGTTTTAACATTGCAGGACTCTGGCTTCCCCACCTGGTTCTACAGAGTTTGTTGTCCATATTTTTGCTTTCAGCAAAAACAGCCCAATTACATTTAAATACTAAAGTAATTCAATTTTGGCAGCTTCTCATAATTTTCATGTTTCATTTGTCAACTGACATTGTCAGTCACTGTAATGCCACGTCTTGTGGCATTGTCCTTGCATCTAATTATTGCTGATGGCTGTAATATAATTTGGCACCAACAAATATGTCTTTGCCTGCCAGTAATTTGATAACAGAGAGTGATTTGGACAAGTGATAGAACTGTCTGCTTTTTATCATCCAGGTTTCATTCCCCATCCCCTACTTTAGCTGGGCACTCTTTCATGGCAAAGCAATGTTGACATATACATTCTGTCAGTCACAGTACATATATTGTGTCATAAAATGTATTTGTTTGCAGTGCAGGTACGTCAAGAACGAAATCATGTCAATGCCAAAATAAATAAGAATTTGCTATGAGGGCTTTCAAAATCAACAGTATGTGACAAAGACAAAGCTAAAGTAGAATGGCAGCTAGTTAGTTATCTGAAGCCAAAATTAAAATGTATTTGGCTTTTCAACTTTCTTTTTGTTGCATATAACTCAAGAAAAAAAAATTATACCAGTGATATATATGTATGTGTATATATATGTGAAAGTCCTTATGTAGGAGATATTTTAATTGTAGCATTACAGAAATTCTAATTTCAAGAATGCCAGAGATTCTGAAACATACTGTTTTCTAACATTTTGAAGAGCTGGTTAAATCTTTCTGTTTCTGCTTAAAAGGCAATTTTTCCGCAGCACAGGAGAGAAGCAGGTGCATGAGTATGATGGTGATGTGCAGGTGATGACTTGTCAGGAAGGCATCAGAGTGCTTCACAGCTACCATGATACCAACAGATAGGAAAGAAGTTGTTTCAACAAGAAAAAGCAGGTGACCTTGATTATATTTTCAGACATTACCTGAAAAGGTTTATCAATTTTGTGTCTTGGTAAGTACTGCACTGATTTGTAAAGTGCTTTAACAGTTAGGTAGAGCATCTCTCAGCCCCCAGGCCCTCACCCCAAACCCCCTGTCTAGAAAGTTCTTTGGGTTGGTGTTGACTGCTGGATTCAGCTCACAGTATGTGTAGCACATATAGTGTGGGCAAGCAGTCACTGGTGACTGAAGGCTTGGGGATCATAGCTGAATTCTCCACTGCTAGATTATAACTTTTCTGAAAGTAGCTTCTGTAAGGGGATACCATGAAATTATCCACATAGTTGGGTTTGAGTTCTCCCTTTCTCATAACAAATGTATTATTTTCTAGTCCTGTTAGAATAGGTCCCTCTTAAACTTAGAAATGCAAAAACAGTGTGAATTTGTTACTAGTAAATCAACTTCTTTTGACCTCCTAGTTTCAGTATACATCACAAAAACAGAGGACATGAATAACCATGAATGCATGTATTGTAGTAAATTGGGACCAACAGAAAGATGTGACCAACACCACCACACAAGACCCAGAAGTAAATCTCCTCCCTGCTTTAGAAACTTCAAGTTAAAATTGAAGTTTTTCTACCTATTTTGTCTAAGAACCTTATGTGACCTAAAGGGTTTTTTTTTTAAGACCTTCATTGATCAGGGTTGAGAGATGACTGATAGCAGCAGGGGACATGGAACAGAGCAAGGGTGAGACTGTGGCTTCTGAGAGAGTGGTGTTGGTGGGAGGCACTGGCATTTTGGCCTGTGAGGAGCCAGGTGGCTGCACTATGCCATGCTCCAGGAAACCAAAGGGACCAAAGAAATGGTGTCTGCTGGGCGAGGGATGCTGCAGCCTTGGAGCTTGGAACACAGGGCTGGCCTTTCTGAAGTTTCCCGCTAGTTCAGTCCTTCCTGAGAAGCTGAGGCAAAGAAATACTGTGCTTTGATACTGTAGCAGCAGACAGGAAGAGTGTTGCAGTTCCTTTTAAACTGCCTTAGGGTCCCGCTGTTGCTGCCTAATGAGAGATGATTTAATACATTTTAGCTGCTGCCTGTAAACTGCTTGCTGTTGGTCACCGAAGCCAAATTGCCTCTCTTCTTGCCCTGCTTGCCTTCTCCTTTTTTAGTGCTTTTGCAGGCTTAATTAGAAGTGTTGGCTGCAAAAGCACTAGTTGGGTGAATGGGTCTGCAGGGACATGTGTGTGCACTTGGTTCCTGGAAACAACAGAAAGGTTATTATTTTCTTTTGTTTTATGAATTTTCCCTGAAAGGAACAAAGAGATGAAACTATCTGCAGTTATGTAAGATGCCTTTCAACCACAGTTCTTCATTTGTGTTTCCCACGGTAACTGGACATAATTGTTGCCCGGTCTTGTTCTTGCAGAACAGGAATGACTGGAGTTAATAGCACTGAGAGTCTAAATTCTAATTTAAATTTTGGAATTAATTCTGCTTTAAGGGATTTTATGATCTTTGTAGGTTACTACCTGAAAGTGTTTGAACCACACATGTCTACTAGCAAGAAGATCAATATAAAGTATGTTGCAACTGAGTTTATTATCAGATGTAATACTAGGACTCTGCAGTGGGGTTAACTACACTTCTGTTTTCTGAACAGATGCTTAGTTGCAGTGTGCATTATTAACTAAAGCATTGCAAATGCTTTTGAAAGTTGCTCTGTGTGCATTTATTATTGTGCTTGCAACAGAAAATGTCAAAAATTAACAATTTAAGATGAATTGTGGAGTATTTTCTCAAATTGAAAAGCAAAGCAACCGGGAATTAGGACCCTTGGTTTTCAAAGGGTAGTAGAGGGAATGGGAACAGCCTGCAAGGCTTACCATTTATGAGAGCAGGAGACCCCCTGGTCTCATAAATACTATCTGTGGAAAGAAGGGGCAGCACAGAATATGCTATAAGCAGCACCCACTCTGTTTTGTGTGAGAAAGAAGGCTCTGCAGAGGAACACTAAAGCCAGAGGTATGAGGGAACAATGCTTGTAAGGAATTAACAGCTCAGTCTCCCCCTGGGGAAACAGAAGTTGGCTGTTAATGGAAGAAAGATTTGGGGGTTTTGAATGTATACTCAGAGAGGGAAGAAGCTATTTGGAGTATTTGCTGGGATTCATCTTGATTACCCTTGCAGCAGCTATTTCTGACTGAATATATTCACACTGTAAAGTTTTGACATTGCTCCTGAGAGTTTTCCTGGTCTATTTTCTTCTGCATAGATTAATGGGTAAGTAAAATACAAAAAAAGGTTAGGAGGTCACCACACGTAACACTGGAGTGCTGGTGAGCAAGAAGAGCTCCTGAGAACATGGTCTTGGAACAGCAAGCACATTGTTCAGGCCTGAAGGTTGAGAGAACAGGAGAAATGAGTGTGGAGCCCTGCAGGACAGAGAGTGTTTTTACTAGGGCCTACTTTTTGTGGTACCTGTATTTGAATAATGCCTTCTTATCCAAAGTCACTTGAAAAATGGAAGGAAAGAGGAATGCACCAGAAAGAAACAAAAGCCTACAGGCTCTGCTCAGGTTTTTATGGAGCTTGTGGAGGGAATCTCCCTGCACAGTGTCTTGCACTTCTGAGGCTTCCTTTCCGAAGCCAGAGACACCCTCATGAAGTGTGTTCAGTGAGCTCAGGCCACCAGCAGGGATGCAAAGGGATGAACTGGTTGTACCACCAAGTCCTCAATGAACTCTTATGGAGCTCACACCACAATCCTGAGTGCCTATCCCTGTTAACAGCACTGTGCTCTTGCTGCAGCTCACTCTTTCCTCTGGGAAAAACATTTTATGACTGGTTGAATAGTTTTACTAACCCACTTCTTGAACTACAAATACTCCTGTTCAAGAGTAAAAAGTAAGACCTTTCTTGCACATGCACCAGTGTGAGGTTAAACAAAGCTGATGGCCCATCAGGATGAAGGTGGCAGGGTTACAATCCCTCCATAAATAGGTTGCTCTGGCCAAAAGCTTTAGGTGCAAAAGAGTAATAATACCAGTTAAGAAATGAGATAGCTGAAAAACTTTGTAACATGCCTAAGAGAGTGCTGGTGGGAGCTTACTTTGAAGGCAGAAAGAGGATTGCTTTGTGTGGTTCTTGAAAGCCCCTTCCTTCCTAGGATGCTCAGCATTGTTGCAGCCCTTTCCAGTGAAGACAGACCCAGGGTGAGAGTGCTACACCAGGAACTGGCAGCACTCGTCTCTGTGGGCATGTGCAGACCATGCCTGCTGGCACAGGGCACTCGGAATGCGGTCCCAGGGCCACCTCACTGAGCCCTCTTGAGCTGTGCAGCACGGCTGTCATTAGAATCCATTTGTACACTCACCTGCTGAGCTGGCAGGACCCCAGGGGAAGTAGAATCTCTGATGACACAACTGTACACCTGAACGCTCTAAGCAGATCCCAGGATGAAAAGATGGTTCTGGCACTCCTTTAGTGTTAAGTTTTGGAAAACCTGAGTGCAGTGTGTCATTCCTGTAAAGCCCATCCTAGGGCTTTTATGCTCTCATAGGTTCCTGATCTGGTCAGTGTTTCCTACAGATGCTGAGAGCAGGATGGTCTTGCCCAACCCAGACTGGTCACCAGGCAGGAAATGAAGAGGCTCCATCAGATGGTAATTGTTCTCAAATGCAGATATGGTATCATCCAGTTACTGTGAGCTGGTACTACAGCTTTGCAGCTGAGGGCCCAGTTGTACCTTTGTATACTGACTTTGCACAGCTGATTCCAAATCCCAAAGATGTGGTCTGTACAACTGGGCCTGTGTCCTACTACAGACAGCTGCACGAGCCTGCCTTTCCAGAGCACTGCCTAAACTGTGTGTTAGGGGTGTGGACTGGGTTAGGAAACACTATGATAAATTAACAGGGGCATTCAGCTTTGCTACTGGACCAGAAATGGGGCTTTGCTCCATGCCTGCTGCTTTTTACAGGGGATGGTGGCAGGGCAGTCACACGCTAACGTCATCTCAAAGTTTAGTATGACAAATTTAGTATCACCCAGCAAAAAGGACTGACAGGGTGAGGAAAACAGCTGTTCCTTGAACTGCTTCCAACCATGGAGCATGGTTGCTTCCAAATAACTGCTTCCAAAGTAGAGCAGTAGCAGCTGCTACCAACCAAAGCTACTCCAAACAGCCCCAGAACACTTACAGTGTTCAGTTTCTCAACATCAGCTGCTTCATTCTGCTGGGCCAGCCTACTTCTTCAGGCAGATGTGACCACAGCTAAAGGTTAGGTGAGCAAACCAGGATCAAGTTAGAGTAGCCTTTTGACAGCAAATTCAGCTAGCACAACAGAGGCTCTCTAAGTTACCTGCTTGGCAGGCTTACAGGTACATTTCAGAGAGGCTGAATCTTGCCTACAGTTAATCAGCACTCAGCTTTTATTTACAAGAGGTCTGAGATGTACGTATACAACAAAATTTGCTGAACTGCTGAAGGAGGTTCACAATTAGATGAACAAAGCAGATGCAACAGCAGCACATAAGGACTCAACAGCTTGGTGACTAGTGTGAAGGTTCTGAAGTCACATATAGATTGGCAGCTTTGTAGACCAGGTCTGAGTAGCATATAATATCAGTTATAGGAGAAGTGATAGAGATCCTGTTTGACAGCCATGAGTAAGCCAGGAACTCCTCGGCTACCCCCAAGTCTTGAAGAAAACACCACACTAGGAATGGCATCTTTGGATGATGGGTGGGGAGAAGGGATGGTTCTAAGCAGATGAGCATCTTGGAGACTCCAAATTCTGGTGTAGCAATCCTGACCAACTGAGAGGAAAGCAAAATTCAGCATTACACAAATCAGACTTTACATGGCTCTGCAAGATTATCACCACAGAGGCAGAAGGTCTATGGGGAAAACACCCTGAATATTTTTACACCCACAAGAGGCAAAGTTCTTATCCATATTTTACAAAACAAAAATTTTACACTGAATACTACAAGAGTGGGAAAAATATACATTTCCTATTAGATAATTAAAACTACAAGAAATCAGCATTTAGACTGCTTTTCTCTTTATCAAGTTCCTAAAGCAAAAAAAGGGGAGAAAAATTCAGTCAAACTAAAAATACTTATTATATTCCACCACTTACTTACAAATCCAAGGAAAGGAGGTCACTGTCTTTACGGTGACTTTATGAAGCTTGGCTACACTATAAGGGTTTTGTTTCATCTATTGATACTTTTCCTCCCCCCACCCCAAATATAGTAATAATACAAAAATCTGAGTGTAACTGGGAGTATTCAAAATGAATCTGTGTAGTATAGACAGTTTACAGTCAGGCCCACATGCCAATGCTTCAATTCATCACCGTGTTCTCCACTTAAGCATCAACTAAAGATAAACACAGTCTCTATGTTATCACCAGTCTCTTGTTTACATATTGTTTCCCTGAATTTTAAAATCAAGGTTTTTCCTCTAATCTTGAGACATATCGTGGAATATGTGGGTAGTGGAACTTTCACAGGACACAGCAGATAGAGCTGTTGAGTACCTCACAGGATTGACTACAGTAGGTGTGCATCTGTAACACAGTTTTCATAGTATATTACAGTATGTTTAAGGCAAATTTTTTTTTGATTTTTAAAGAATTAACAGCTTTACAGCTTCTAACAGCTGTACCTAAAAAACACTCCTCAGGCATAAGATATTACCATACACTATGAAAATAGATGGGGGGAAAAGTCAACCCACCTGCTGTAAGAAGTCCTTCCTCCTCATTTACATGCAAAGGGAGAAGAGCATATTCATTGTGGTGACCTTTGTATTGTTTCACACACTTTGTTGTTCTCAGGTCCCACAGTTTTATCTGCAAGTTGAAGGAGTTGCTTGAGAGAGCACGTATTAAAGCAGAGAGCACCCAAAGGCTGGATGTGTTGGAGCATGTCCAGAGGAGGGCCATGAAGATGATCTGAGGGCTAGAGGACCTCTCCTGTGGAGACAGGCTGAGGGAATTCAGCCTGCAAAAGCAGCCTCCTTCTAAAGGAGGCTACAAGAGAGCTGAAGAGAGTCAATTTATAATTTATCTATGTAGTGATTGGACAAGAGGGAATGGCTTTAAACTGAGAAGGTTTGGTTCAGATTAAATATTAGGAAGCTCTTTAATGTGAAGGTGGTGAGTGACTAGAACAGGTTGCCCAGAGAAGTTGTGGATGCCCCATCCCCAGAAGTGTTGAAGGCCAGGTTGGATGGAGGTCTAGTGGAAGGTGACCCTGCCTATGACAGGGGGCTGGAACCAGGTTACCTTTAAGTTTCCATCTAACCCAAACCATTCTGTGATAAATAATGGGCTCTGGAAGAAGACCCATAAATTAACTACCACCCAGTTCCATACTACATACTAAGAGCAGACATCTGCCCTTGGCAGTGAGCTAGAGTACATCCATAAGTACCTGTAAATGCCCAGATACTAAAGAGAAACAGAACAAACCCATACCTTTCCAGCCATATCTGCTGCCATCAGGTAATGTTCAGCCTCCATGAGGTGAATGGATGTAACTGCTGAGCCATGGAACAGACGAATTGCTTTCCAGCTCTGCCCCTTGCGGTTACGCTGGCGCACATCGATGCTGAAAATCTCTCCCGAACGGCAGCCGTTGTACAGCACTGGGGTCTGGGAGAGTCCCAGAGAAAGAAGCATGCTGTGTCACATCTGCAAGGATCTTACAAGTCACACAGACAGAGTCTGTGTCATGCTTTTGAGCTCTACAGTGTAGTTGTCAAATTATTTTAACAGATGCATTAAGAAGCAGAATTTTAATTACACACTGCAACATTTTCCAGCCAATTCATTAGTTCCATTCAGCTATTTCCTTTAGCTGTAAGTTTCCCAAGGGAAGCAGGAACTCAGTCTAACATAACAGCAAAACAGAAACTGGAATTCTCATATTCCTATTTCACCATCCTAATTCTTTGTGAACAAGTCCATCAGTATTTTATATGGACTTTCTCCTCCTTGGTGGAAGCAATACACTGAGTGTTATTAGAATGAGGTTTGCCAAAACCCAAACAATTTACATCTTATTACTGTGCTTTTTGTACTTCCTTGTCTTTTAACCTCTGTAATCTTAACAAAAGTTGCCCCTGTTGCCAGAGTATGAAATCAGATAATCTTTTTGGTGCTATTCAATTGTGTGCAAGCAGCAGACCACATCAGCTCTGCTGCAGAACAGCCATCCAACAGCAGCTGTCATCACCTTATGTACACATGAGGAGTCCTGCTGAAACAGAACAGAAAGCCCACCAGTGAGGGAATGATCTGAAAAAAGGGTGTCTGGTTCTCCCTACCTGTGTGGCAAACTGTTGTGCTAGCACATCACTACTGGTTCCAAATGTCTGACGATGCCCTGTCACTACATTGGTCACGAGAACTCGTCGTGTCAGGCCTAAGGAAGACAGATGATGTTGGTTTAGCTGTAATTTGCATGGCAGCTGGGAGATGAATGGAAGAAGTCTTTCCCACTGAGACACGGGGGGTTGCTAGCCTTGCAGATAGATCACCTGTGCTAAAGCAGTTGTCTGCTTGGGGATTCAGGCACCAAGCACAGGACCAGGCAGTGGATATCTTGAAACTGCATAGCATTCCAGGTCGATCTCCTAGAAGACAGGAGCAATACATGAAGTGTTCATAAAATGTTAGGACAGGATGATAACTCAGAAAGGCTACTCAAGAAACAGAAATGGAAGTCGATGATGTAAGTGGGACACCTACAATCTATGTAAATAGATATTGACAGACCGTGAAATTTATTCAGTAGTCACAGGGCTGACCATGGCAGGAAAGGGAAAAGTAACACCTGCATTATACCACTCAGTAAGCCATTTTATAAAGATGAGTAGGCTAGAAATAAAAAAAAAAAAATTACTTTATAAACTACAGATTAGTTTGTAAAGCCTAACCTGCAAGTTCTGTGCCTGCTTATTTAAAAAAAACCTAATAAATAATAAACCTCTAGATTTGACCATTACACATGTAGCTCCTGCACAGAATTTATGCCAATTAGCAGACTACGTCCTCACTTTTCACTTCCTTCATGCAACATCATACATACATCTGTAAGGTAGCAGAGGTGACATAGACAAGAATGGATTGGTAACATAGTTTTAGACAGGGTAAGTTCTATTTTCTCTTAGCATCTGCTCAGCAAGGCTCCCACAAACCACCTGTTTAGGAGAGTGAAAGAAATCAAATGTAAAAATACCTAAACAGTCAGCAGGATATACTAGACAAGAGGACTTTGGTAGAACTCACAGCAGCTAATTATGGTGAAAGGCTTAAAATGTTTTACAGAGCAACTGAGTATGCTGGCCTAGTAGCCATCCACCCTCAGTGACTCTTCATTCAAGTTCATGCTGACTCTGTGCAATTTTTTAAATGGCTGCATACATAGCTAGACATTAAAAATTTAAAATTAGTCCATTACTCTTATCTATCACAGATTTCCTCTCTATAAATTTAACTGATCATGTCTGAATGGAAGCCAGATTAGAGCACTGCACTCTCTGACTTGAAGAAACATGGTTCTAACATCTATCAAGGAAGTCCAATTAATTAAGTCCTGCCCTGCCCCCAAGAATATTCAACAAAAAAGATCAGCCATAGCCCGACTTAAGATGCAGTACTCTCCCAGTCAGTCAGGTTTCCATACAACTGGAGCCTGAGCTTGTACAAGGAGCTATGGGCTGAGATATTTACCAGCTTTCCACCTCTGATTTATGCACTGAGCATACCTGAGCAGCTGCTATGAGAAAGGATTCTGCAGTGGCTCTGGACACATAAAAGGATATGTGAGTACTTGCTGTGTGCAGCTTCTGAGTATTACAGGCCCAGCTACTCATGAAAAATCCAAAGTGTTTACAGGTGAGGTGTTCTGCCAAAGTCAAGTACTGCAGCAGCTAAAAATAAACTAGGGCTTTGAATACTGCTTGTTTATTAATTCTCGAGTTCTTTCATCATAATTTCACTTTTTAAGCTGTTTTAGTCTTACAGGAATACAAGTCTCACCAACCATTGAAAAAGAATGCTAAAATAATCTTTAATTTGTGCTTTTTTCATACCATAATTGCTACTAAAACTTGGAGACAAAAAACAAAAAAAACCCACCCTACCTGGGTTAGTGCTGCTGAACAATGATGCTGGAAGCAAACTGGCACAGCCTGGTGTTTCTGCAATTCCCATGAGACACAGCTTGCTGAAGTGAGTTAAGAAAAACTGCTTTCTCCCTAGAATGGAACAGGCTGCCTAATATTTATAAATGGGAAAAGCAAGATGTCCTGACACAGCTATAGCTCACAACACTTTTCCTCGAGGCCTTTGATGTGCTTTACAGTTTACAACTAAGCTGTGACACTTCACTTCTTTCATAGGAATGAGCTAGAAAGAACTCAAATTCTTGCTTGTGTATTTTCACTACCAGAAAGATAAGAGAATACTATTGTATCTTACTAGTGATAGGAAAAAAGAAAAAAATAAGCATGACCCACATAGACCTTTCTTCTTACTTTTTCCTGTAGATGACACTGCATTAATATAGATCTGTTTTTCATGGAGGTAAATTGGAACAATGGGAGGCAAGGAAAACTCACTTTAGATTACATTTAAATATTTTATGAAGACTGTACCAGGTACAAATAGAATTTGAAAGCTGCATTTCAAGTTCAGTGGGGTAAATCTGTAACTCAGCTAGGGGAAGGCACGAACGCACCAAACCAAGCGATCCTGAACCCATCCCCAGCTACGCACACTCCTGGCAAGCTCCTGCCCCTGATGGGTCGGTCTGGAATTGCCTGGATTTTCACACAGGCCATTCCATAGTTTTCTATGTAATTTCTTTTGGCACTTTAATAGCACACACCTGTTATCTGCCATCTCCTATGTCAAAATTCAACTTTTTTTCTCCACTCTTCTGGGCTCTGCATTGTTCATTACTCCTTTCTCTACTGTATCATCAACTTTTCTCTTCTTTGAGTCAGACCTGCAGAACATGCTCTGAAAGTTGCAGGTGATGCTACTGAATTGCTCCCATTCTCCTCTCAGCCCAACCAATATGGGGATGGCTTTAAACACAAATGAACCATCCCACTTTCAAAGAGATTCACTTCAGGAAAAGGTTGTTGCCTTAACCCTCTGCTCCTGTTCTTTTGCCTCAGCCAATTTCCAAACATCAGATAATTTTGGATATGGCAATTACATACACCAATAATGAAGTGGGAATTCTTCATGGCAGATAACATGGTCTTTCATTTACCATTAACATGGGAACAGTTCTATATATATCTGTAACAGAACCATGCATCTGCCTCAGTAATCACAACATATTTCGATTTTCATTACTTCCACTGTTTTCCAGAAAACTTATCTTCTGGGGGAACTACAGGAGAGGTATTCCTTGAAGTTAGTTTTTTCTGTGAAGCATGATGCAGGCTCGTGAAACCTGAACGACAATTTTGCTTTTTTAAAAGGATATAAAACATGAGAATCTGGATGAGTCAGTGATGCCCAGCACACAGAGTTCACCTTCAGAGAGAAGACAATATGGTATTTTTGTGATCTGTTATTCAACTAAGGAAAGATTATTTCCATGCAAAAATGACATAAAATTAGGTATTGGGCACAACTCCTCAGCCCACTAAATAATTCAGTAATGGGGCACAAGCATTTCATCTTCATATTCATAACAACAGAACAGCATTGAGAAGGCTGACCAAACACAGACTAAGGCACCAAGCACATCCTATTATTCAAGAGACCATCCCTGAAAGAACCTGAGCATGAAGAGATCATGAAAACCTGTTTTAAATATGCCTCATATTTAAAGGAGAATAAACACAGTTTAAGGGTAAACTTTAAGGATAAACACAGTTTCCCCCCAAAAAAAAAGTTCTTCCTAAAACTTTTCTTCCTATTTTTAAGAAAGAGGCATGCTGATCTTGGTGGTTTTGGTAGCCAAACATCAGTTTTGCCAGTCACAGTCCAAGTCTAAAGTAATCACTATCCTTGGAAGCTACTTCTGTGTAGTCTTCCATTCCAGTTGTAGTATAACATTCCTGACGACCACTGCTACTGAACACTTTCAGGACAGGTTTATTATGGTTCTGTGTTTACCCAAGCTTCACATTTCCAGATTATTTCATCCTCTTCTAGCCCCTTCCCCAACCCTCACGGCACTTCCACCTGAGCCTCCCAAGTGTTCTGAGAATGCAACCACCAAAGGAAGGAGGAAGAGAAAATAGTACTTTGCGGTTTGTGAAGTAGAGGTTGTCATACATCTCCACAGTGAGAGACTCCTTCCCCAAACCGCTGAGATTGATGATACCATATTTACATCCTCCATGCTCTACATCGTTCACAGTGAATATTCGTTCACAAGCAACATCTGCCTGTAAAATAAAAGCTTACCGGTCACACTTACTGGAAACTTACAAGAGAAACAGCTTGAGGGAATTGCATTAGGTCTAAAATGAAACAGCACATTAATTCTGATCCCTTTGACACCACCTGATTTCCATTCACTTCTAAAATCAGTGGCCAACTCCTTTTAAATGAATGCACAGAAAAACAGTTATCAGTTATAAGAAAAGGATTCAGTCCTTGGCTAACAGTAAATCATCTTTCCAATGTTAACAATTCTATACACTTACACTGTTTCTGAGTCCCTTTTGGCTTCAGCTACCTATGCAGTGCTCTGTTTACAAGGCCAGGAGCTGGTCCTGGAGAGCTTCCTATATAATCTATGAAAGATCATGAAATATAAAGTTATTACTGATGTTTACTTAAATTCTCTGAACCACAGGCTTTGCCACTCTCAAAATTTTCCTCTTTCATTTTGTTCTTCTTTCTCTTGATCCTCTCCACTCCTCCTCCCAGCCCCACAATAATGACCCATTCAACTCCTATTTACATACAAAAGAACATGTTGATCAGATTAAAAAAAAACCCCAAAAAACAAAATATGCTTTCATATCCAACCTTTTTAGTAATTTTCCTTTGTAGGAAGGGAACAGCCTCTCCCTACCTGTTTAAAATTACTATGCACAGATTTTAAGAACTGACAGCAGGAATAACACATCTTTAAAGGCTACATTTGACTTGTATGATTTGATTACAAGAGCTTGAATTTTCACTGAAGAGGGACTCTCTTTATCTTAAAGACTTATCATTTCTCGTAACATACCACAATGATTTTAAAATTGTTGGTTCCAGCAACGGAGGAATCCGGACTGTGAATTTCTATCTTCCTCCTCTGCATGCAGTTCACTTTTAGTTCATGGACTAGCCTGTAAAAGCAGGTAGGAGGTTGAAGAGGTTGGAGAGGAGAACTCAGGTAAGCCTAAATTTAATGCATATGAAAAGAATTCTGGCCAGGATGTAATACTGCTTCTCACTCACTGAAGAGAAAATGCCTGAATAACTAGCATGCTGAAATTTAACTTCCATAACCAATGAATATGCACATCTTCCACATTCATGGAATTTTATCCCACTACTTTGAACCCCAGCACATCTTTAGTAGCCAGAACAACAACAACACAAGCAAGTCACTAACTTAACTTGCCTTCTGCTGTTCTAATGGGGTGTAAGGGAATGGTCATGTCCATTGAAAGCACTTACCCTAAAAAAGCTGTGCTTTTTCAGGTACTCATAAAGTACAATGTGGCAAAACAGCATATCCATGTACATACATAAAGTGAACTTTTTTGAAGTAAAATTGGGAAACAAATTCTTCATTTGAATTCACATCATTTTAGTAATCTGATTATTACACAATATAACCTTTTTTCTGACTTTAAGTAATATGTTCCTCCTCATTCCAATGGAACAGTAGGAAATGCAAGAAAACTTTACAGGAACAGCAGAACTTGGCACTGCAAACAGCAGACAAATCAAATCATCGTACCTGCAATAACTTGTGGAGCTGAGCAAACCCAGATGCCTTTTCTGTAACAGCACAGATGAGTTCAGTCCAGCCCTTGTTATTTTCTGGAAGGGAGTAACATAGAAATGTACTCAGTTATTTACTTGTTTAGGATTCAAACACGGCTGTGGGTCTTTGATATTTGGGAAGTTTAGGTAGCTGTTTCCTCTAGCCTACACACACTAAAATTTTCAGAATGTATAAAACACATTCCAATACCATCTCCCTGACATACTACAGTAAGTAGACAAGAATATACTCCTGTGAGATGTGGAGTGCTTCTGTAAATACAGAAGCTGGAGAAAAAAAAAGGAAACTCCAACAGGCATTGTTTTCACTCTACATAATCAACAGTGCCACCTGGAGGTGTAAAGCCACCTTCTGGTTTCATGACAACACCTCAAATTCTTCTTATACAGCAAAACCTTCTATCACAATGAGACTGATATTAAACATGCAGTCATATTGCTGTACTAAACTGCTCTTCCATTCCATTTCCATTCCCCCCACACGGGTTGGAATTAGATGATCTTTAAGGTCCTTTCCAACCCAAGTCGTTCTATGATTCCATTCCATCATTCACAAACTTTAGAATTTAATGCAAACACCTTCTGAGGAGACCAAGGGATAGAGCATTTAGCAGAATTATAGAGTAAGAAATCTTTTTGATAAAGCTCAGGCAAAGCAAGTGTTTGAGAGTCAAAATGTTCTTTACACTGAAGATCTGGTCGGAGAACTTCATTGCTTAAGAAAAAACACTGTTCACTTCTCCCAAATGACAGCATATAAGATGAGCTTGTATTTGTAAAGTTATGTACTTTATTTGTAAAGTTATAAGACATGCTTTTCAGGTAATGAGAAAGCATCCTTGTTAGATATTTTACCCACATTACAAATATGCAGCCTCAGCATTAATTTCACTGTAACACTTTTTGACAAAAAAAGGCTTTCCAGATATAAACATAAGACCTGCCTTGATTTTTGCTGTCCAAAAAAGTTCTTCAAGAAAAAGCTGTTTCCACCAAGTATGGTTAGTACCGCTTCTTCAAGGTCCAGGAATATGATAAATAAATTCATTAAAAATTAAAGACCCCACTTTGCCAAATCAAGGCAGGAATTTGAAACCTGGCATGCAATATCCTGACTTAAGTGTAACTCTGGGACTGCAATTCTAAGCACAGTTCTTGTGTCTTTATAGATTTTTTTGTTTGTAATGACTTGACATCATTCCTGTGTGGAACAGCAAACAAAAGGCTTCAAGGACTTTATTTTTAGCAGAAAAAGAAATTCAATTGTCAGAACTTGAAGACTTTAGTTTATAATCTGTCCTGGGCCAGAGTACAATAAAGCCTAATTGCAGTCTTTTTCAAAACATACCTGATTCTGTTTTTCTTCCTCTCCTAAGAGTCTCAGTCTTTTGCACTCCATCACCTTGTGCTGAATGCTGTCCTTGGTGAGTGGGTTGTGGTTGTTATGTCCAGGCAGTAGGCGAAAATAGCGGTTCTTTTCTGGGTCATAATAAAATCCTGGCAGCTCTTCAGGGTGGGGACACATTGGGGACAGAAAGTGGCAAAATCAGACGGGTAACTAAGTTTGTTTATTGCTCTTTGGTATTCCATGTCTTCATGTGAGACCCAAAGCCCTAGCTCCCAAGAGGTCCCAAGCCTGAGCCACTTACAGGGGAAAAGAAGAGGTTATTTATAGTGTTCAAATGCACTGCTCTTACACAGGCACAGAAGGGATGTCAGCACTGACCAAGAGGAAATTCAGACCAATCAGGAAAGCACAAAGAAAGGTTTTGTTGCAAAACCAAAACGGTCTTTCTTCATAAATAAATCAGGAGGGGACATTCTTAGTTAAAAGACTTGAAAGGATAGCAGAAAAAAAAAGACAATGAGGTATCAAATAAACCCAAATAAAGTAATTAACTTCCCAGAACAAGACACCTTTTCTTCAGCACATAGCAGAGATTTAGGTAAAATCAAGAGTATATTTGGCTCCTTCCAAAGATAAATTGGGATGAGAAAGACTCAATTTTAGTGCTTCACTGTCTGCCTGAATGCAGAGGCAGACAAGTAAAATACTTTGACAGATTTAAAATACTTTGACAGATTGTCTCAAGACAAAGAAATTTATTCAGAGCCAATTGTTAACATTTTATTTCATGAGATTTTATTTAAAACTTTATTTACTACCAAAAATTTCATTTTAAGTATCCCCTTTTTGCAGCTGCTGACTATTCAGCTCCTTGTCTGCATCTTTTAGGTTTCAGCTTAGCCACAAGTCACCAAAACTTTTTCAGGTCAGCAAAAATAAAAAGTTATTCAATGAATCAGTAAAGTTTATAAAAACACTACATTTAGTAGTTACACAGTAACTACACAGTAATTACACAGGAATAAATGTCTTTCAGGATACATCTCCTAGCATGCTCACAACACAATACAGTGATATGAAAAAACAATCTCTTTAAACTCATTGTTTCAGGACTCTCCTATTGTACAGAAATGTAAGTACCCACTGGCTTCGTTTTTGCTGCCATTGTTAAATGAGTCAGGAAGCCAGAACATCAACAGGACATCTTTCTCAACAGCACTGCTACTTCATCATTTGATGTAAACGAGCAAGTATTTAGCCAGAGTGTATTTAGTACAGACTACAAGGTACACTGAAGGCATAGAGACCCATCACACAGGAGACACACCACAAAGTGGTGGATTGTTGCCTTTCAAAAGACAGAGTAACTGAACACAAGCTGTAATTTTTTATGTGCTCCCTTATTTTATTTGCTTCCTTCATAGTTAATTTTCTTCCTAAGGCAACATTTCTGGAGGGAAAAGCAGAATTGCATTTTTTCAGTTTATATCAGCTTGGCTATGCACACAAGTTTTCAAACATGCGAGAAACTTGTGGGCCTGAAAATTATTTGGCTCTGTTCTCTAGGTCTTTACTTACTGCATCTTTTTGTATCACCTGATGTTACTTTTCTCCACAAACTTTACTGTTTGTATTGTTCCTGTCACACCAGATTATTAATGCAGCTACTACTACTTTTTTTCATACAATCAGCTTATAGGAACTGACTTTTGACCTATAAACACCATCTCTTACCTGGTGCTACAGAGTTCTGCGTTGAACTGGATGAAGAAGGATCTTCATTGCTGCTGGGACCTGCATTCACTGGGGTCTGTGGTTCTTCTTGTTCCAGACTACAAAAATAGCATTGCCTTCAAAATAGGCTCACAAATGCCCCCCACAAAGAATCCAGAAAGCAGATTGTTACTGACATCAATGGAGTACTACGCTGCAGTGCTCTGATAGCACACTCTGCACATCACCATACATTAAACTATGAAAATCAAACAGTGAAAAATATCAAGCTTAAAAATTTCTCAAGGACATTAGTGATACCATCATCCAAAAAGCCTTAAATTACTTGCTAATATATTAGAGGTGGCTGTTGATTCTGCAAGTGCCTTTAACTTTTTAAAGCAAAAGATTAACTGGCAATTGTACATTAAGCAAACAGCCCACTCCTGAAAGCACACAAGTCTTCACAGCACAAACTGAGAGACAGTGTAGGTAAAACAATGTTGTCAGTCAAAAATATTTTGCCATTCTCTCCATAACAAGAATTTCACTGATGAGGTTTAGAAACATGCAAAATAAACAAAAGTTTAACGAAAAAGCAACAGCTCAAACATAGGCAAATGCAAGTTCTAAAATGTAAAATGTGCTTTCCTGAAAGGATCAGTTTTCCAGGGGATTATTCCTGAGACCTCGTTTCATTTTCCTGATCTGCTAGATATGGTATTTTTACCACATTACTTACCATGCTTTCAAACACTCAGGAAGATCCTTTAATGACAGATTTTACACCAGTAGACTCAGAGGCTTAAAATAAGTAGGCATGTAGAATGATATAATTTTATTTTTCTTCCCTGAACTGTCTTTGCATATTGATGAAGGGTTTATGGACGATAATGCACAGCTGAAGGACTGGCTAATGGAACCGCATCTCAGTTTAAAATCAGTGTACAGTTTGTGAACACACAATAAGCTGTGAGAAATGAGTGCAATTCCACTCCCAGTAGGGATGACAGATACACCAGTAGTACTGTCTACTAGATCTTCACGTGGCAACCCCCTCAGCTCTAGAAAATCACCGTTCTGCACATTAAATTAGGCGTAAGACTCAAAGGCTTAGCCCATGCTAAGCCCAAGCTGCCTGTACTTGCCTTTGGGCGCGGTTGTTGTGGCTGAGTCTTCTGTGCCGGTGGGGGTGGTGGCTGCGCTTGTGACTGCTCCATCCACGCCTCTCCTTGCCTCGACGGTAGTTTCTCCGCATTTCTACTCTGAAAGCACACATACGCACGTTTCTCACCCCGACTCGCCTAGAACAGCTCAGCACACAAGACAAGTCTCTTAATGCGGCCTGTTTTCCAACAGTTTCAACCTGTAACGACCAGGCCCGCAGACCGCCCCCAGCACAGCCGTTCCCCTACGCCTGTCGACTTCCCCCCTAGCCCCGGACCAGTTCCGCGGCTCACCCCGCAGCGCTGAAGCCAAAACCCCGGAGGCAGAAGGGCAGTGATTTCCGAGCGTTCCCCGCCGCCCGCTCCTCACCGCGCCGGGCCCGCGCCGGC
>WEIU01003633.1:99944-123119 GCA_013389925.1 Aegithalos caudatus
GGTGGCGCCGGGCGCGGCGCTGGGGGCAATGGGGGGTGAGGATAAAAGGGGGCCCTGGCGCGGCAGGGCAGCGGCGTGGGGTGGAAGGGGTCGCTTGGTACCAGGGAAGCAATGCAGGGCAGAGGGTAGCCTGGGGTTTGCTGGGAGGTGGCGTCTTTGAGGGGACACCGAAAGGGTATCTCCCCTTTCTTATGTCGCTGGCTCCCTCAAAGCCGTCCTTCGGCTGTGGGCAGCTAGAAGCTGTTAGAGCCGCTTTGAATTTATCAATAATTCAGAAAAGGTAATGTCTTGAAAGTGACTCTCATGGCTGAGGCCCCTTGGTGCTTAATAATTTTTCTTGTTTTGTGCCTTCTACTGGTGGGCAACACTGAGGTACGAGGTGGGGGAAAAGCTCGGGCTGCAGCGGTCAGTGACGACTCCTCGCTTGCTCCGAGCGCCAGGAGGGTGTGGTGGTAGCTACCGACTCCTTGTGGTCAGGGTAATGAACCCCTTCTCTTCTTAATCGCGGATTAAAGGTGTCCGTAAGCAGTTTTTGTACAATGACATCCCTCTTCCTGCTTGTTTAGCATCTAGGACTTCAAAAAGAGTTATTACCAGAATTGTAAAAAGGTTTGTTCATTTAATGAATGATTAAGGTTAAAACAAACAAATACTATACTTTAAAAAATGTGGGAAAATAGAGGTTTAGCCTTTTAGCTTCCAAAAAGATCAGGTTTTTTTGGTTGCTGTAACAAATAAGAAATGTCAGTACTGGGAAAATAGGGAATGGGGTTTTGCTACATTTGATGTTTAGAGTTTGCACGAGTTTGCTGTCTTACTTGGCAGGAGAGTAGTTTTTGGGAGATTTTTGTTTCTCTCTTGTATGAGCTGTGTTTTAAGTTCAAAATGCATAGAGTTAAAGTAGTCTTGGAAAGTATTCACTTAAGGATACAAACAGCTGGAGCAATCACTTGTGGCTTGCATATACAGTTTGTCAGCTCTATTACTTTGTCTTTACAAGGCAGAGCACTAGGATGGTCTAATTTTAAGGCATGTTTTGTTGGTTAGGTCTGTTTCTCATAGTGGTTTAGTGATAGTGATCTGTAGCTTTCACAAGCTACTTTTGAATTTTAATACAGCAACAGGAGATACAGGAGAAAAGTGCCTACAGGAAGTGAGTTATTGCTAAAATTGTGACTGGTGTTGACTGGATTCAAAGTGATGGTTTATATGGTATTGGTACTTGACCTGTATTTAAATTTGATGCTGGTGCACCTATGCATAGGGTTCTAGGAAGTGGTTTTTTCATGGTATTTCCTGGCTTGTGGGTGATAGTCTAGAATGTCTAATGTTCTGCAAGTACTGTTATACTCTGCTTTGTTTCATCTGTTTAATTTCTGGTGCCCAGTGTGCGATATTCAAGGTTCTGTGACCAATATATGGCGGTTTTAAACTGAGGGTTTCCTGTCACTGAAATAGTTACCAGTGGGGAAGAAGTGCATTAAATGATTTGTTTTCTCATTTATATTGTGAGGACTTACTCTGAAAGTTAATAAAGAATGGACTGGGAGATATTTCAGAGATCACTGGTTTTCCATGTATACATTGAAATAAAGTATATAAATAAAATACACACATTCACTCATACTTTGTTCCTTAGCAATAGGTTGTCTTATCTCTTCTTAAAGCCTTTTAGTTTGGTTTATTCTGATTATTTTACTTTAGTGTTATTATATCTCACTGAAAGGTTTCCTGATGTGTTACCTTATTGCTGCAGTTTAAAAATATTACTGCTATTCCTTCTTCCTTCTGTGGATATAGAAAACAATTTGTTACCTTGCTCTCTTCAGCTGTATTCTATATTTGAAAAGTGAAAAAGCTGTCCCTTTTAATAATTTCCTATAGATTGAAGACTGCCTCACAATACCATTCCATGAGGATATTATAGATGACAACTTTCAGCTTTGATGATTCTTGCTTCCTTTTTGGACCCCTTTCATGGAGAACAGATCTTTCCTTGAAGTGTGTTCCTAAAAATGGATATACCATCACTCAGCTGAGGCCTTCCTAGTGCCGAGTTTGTTTTGCAGCCTATACTCAGGTTGGAGCTGTAGGATGTCCTGCAGCTGTGCAGCAGTGCCAGCTTCCATGAAGCTTGTGGCCAGAAGTGTGAGCAGTTTGAGAACTGCTTTGTGACCAGTTGTTTCCACTCCAGGTTTGTGGAATTGGCTGTGCTTGTAATGACTGGATGCTGCTCATCTTGGGCTGGTTCATGAACTGGCCCAGGCCATCCTGCCCTGCCAAATGCACTCTGCCACTGTGTCCACCATGGCTGTTTTTCTACTTCCCTGACCTGAGGGATTGGGTTTATACCCTTGTAGTTGGTTAAATAGATATGTTCAGATTATGCTTATTTAGTTGATTGAAACATGTTTCTAAATTGTGTTAAAATGATCTGTAAAGACCAGATTTTCTCAATAATGTTAGACTTTAAGGTTTGAACGTAGGTTTAGGATTACTACAGTTTAATGAGTTGCATTTCAGATGAAGTGCAGGATCTGAGGCTGTGTTCATTCTTAGCAGGTGCATCTCAAAATTAAAATTAGTTTCTCTAAGCTCCTCTTTTGTTGAGGCTTAACCTGTGTATTTTGCCTCATGCTTTCTGGGGGCTAAGCCTCTGGTCTGCCTGTTAAAGCTCAGTTTATATAGGACAACTTGTTAAAGTTTGGTAAGTGGGAAGGGTACCTGGGCCCATGGATTACTCAGGGTTTATGCAGGGTAATCAAAAGTAGGATTTTGTCTAATAGTAAAATTTCTGTTTGTTCTAATACTGCTGAAATCAAAGCAGTTTAAGAGTGTGTGTAACTTTGTGCTTACTCTGCATTATGACCTTCAGCAGTCCTGCAGTAATAGTGTCAAAGCTCTTGTGAAAGTTGCTGTTTTAGCTTAGTTTTCAGAATGCCCTGCTGTCCCACAGGCTCTGCTGTTAATGCAGAAAATAAATTTTGGCTTCTCTGGCATTAGGTCATAAAATTGGTTAGACTGGGAAAGACATGTAAGATGGTCCAGTCCAGCTGTTAACCAAACACTGCCAAGCCTACGACTAAACCATGTCCCTGAGTGCCATATCTCCACATATTTTAAATATCTCCAGGAATGATGACTGCATTGCTTTTCTGGGCAGCTTGTCCTAATGCTTGACAAACCTTTTGGTGGATATTAGGAAAAATTTCTTCTATCTAAACAAAGGAACAAAGTGCTGTAGAATTTAAACAATTAAGGTGACAAATTGTCAGTTTGTATAAAGATCACTAACTTCCTGCGTTTATTCTGTATGTTTTGCTTTTTTACACGATCTAGTTCAAGTCTCGAACTCCCAAAGCAGTCCTGATGGTCTTGGAGGTGCAGCTCCCCTTGAGGATCTGCTGCGTGTTCTAAGGACAGGAGCAAATCGGAGCTGACCCGGGAGAGGGCAGCAGTGCACTTGCACAAAACCACTATGGCTCTGTAGGGTCTTCTGTACCAAGTATTGAATCCCTATAAAAACCGATTTTAAATGCAAAAATGTACCAATGAATCCATTTGTAAAAGCGTATTTATTTGTATTTGTAGCCCTAAATTCCAGGGACAATGATGTTATGTATTTTAGCCAGACTGCCTCCAAGTAAGAAGGTGAAACTTCTTTCTCCTGGTATCAGCTTTGTCTGCCCTGCAGGTCAGAGGTCACAAAAAAGTCCATGAGATAATTATCAGCTCTTAGTATTTATGTATATGTATGTCTTTCTAATATTATATATATATATTCTTTTTATAATATATAAAATGATATAAATATATATAAATTATATAAGTATATCATAAATATATAAATGATGTAAGTTCAAATTTTGCTCTGATACTACATTTGAAATCTCTTCCAGTCAAGTATCTTTGGGAGTGAGGCATATGCTGGTCAAACCTTGCCTTCTTTTAAATGCTTTTCTTAATAGATACGCTTAGACATAATTTACTGGATAGTCTACTAGATGAGTAATGATTTAATCTTCCTGTGGACCCAAAATAATGATTTGTATGCAAAACTTACCAGAAGTAAGTTGCATTTAAAAATTGCTTAGATTCTTAGGGAGGTGTCAATAAAAGACAGTAATAAAAATATTTAGGTTATACTTTTCCTGGCACTGGTGGAGGGACTTTATGACTTCTGATATAATCAGAAGGTGGGTTGCAGAACATGCAGGCCTGACTGGGTGCCAACAATGTACACAGTTCTGTGTGTTGGTAGAAATGGAGTTGCTGTGTTACAGCCTCCTCAGATGGGAGGGGCTCTGGTAAAAGCCTTATGACACCTTGTGTTTGCCATGGTCTGCCCTCCCCGTGGGAGGCTCGGCTGCATTTGCCACCTCAGTGACTGCATGTTGCTTCCTGGGGCTGCAGCAGAACAGTGCAGAACAGTCTTGCTGCTGCAGCCACTTGGAGCTGACTGGAAGAAACATAACAACTAAAATCCCCAAAACACAACAATGAAAACCAGAAAATCCAAACCTGAATCTTAGTACACATTAAGGGAAGAGTTGAAGAGAGACTCCTGATCCATGTAGCAGCAACTTATTGAGTGCAGAATGGCAAGTCAGGTGGCTGCTGGTGCCAGTTTGCTAGAGAAATGCAAGTGTTTATTACAGGTGAGTGTTTCCAGCTTCTATGAGTATTAGAACCCAAGAATCCAAGGTGTATCATTACTGGGGTGCCATGCTTGTGTATAAAGTGAGTTACTGCAGGACAGGCATGGTGTTAGATGTATGGAGATGATGTACCCATACTTGCTACTATTAACAGGTTGGCTTAATCTGCTTGGTCAAAGCCAAATGACTGAAGTGATAGGTCTACTGAGTTGCTTTCTAGAGTGAGAAAGCAGCAAAAGATTAGGAATTCAGAAGGTGAGACTCTGTGTTTGTGACAGAACTCACTTCCATTGTGCATGTGGGGATTCAATTTGAAATCTCTATTTCAAGTCAGGAGGTGCCAGTGCACTGAGCTGGAAGACCAAGGCTGTGTAAATGATAAACTCCCAGCTGACCCTGAACTTCTGCAGGATCTGCTACACCAGCTGGATCCCTGTAGATCTCTGGGGCCTGATGGGATTAATCTGAGAATATTCTGAAGAGCTGGCTGATGTTATTGCAAGGCCTCTCACACTCATGTTTTGGATGATCTTGGGAACCTCTCAGATACTCAGGCACATGGTGTTGTGTCTTGGGGAAGTCCTGTGCATCACCAGGAGCTGGACTTGGATAATCCTTGTGGATTATCCCTTCCAACACAGGATATCCTCTGAAATTTCTCTCCCTAGTAAGACAAGTTGAAATCCAGACCCTGATCTGCTAAATTTTATGCAAATAACTGTGTATGTCTTAAATGAGCTCTTATTGACCTTGTATTGAGAGGGACATTAAAGATTTTTGATTTTTGCTGTAGGAAGAATGTTTTGCTTTGCCATTTGGTTTTGGACTTTACTCCTGTGATGTAGCACATGCTTCTGTGCACCAGTCAGGTTTTTTTAGTCTGTTCCAGAAATGGTTGCATTTTGATACTACATTTTTCTTTCAAAATAGCATACTGTCTTTTGAATGCCTAAGTGCTGGATACATGGGTAGTCCTTTTGAACATTTTTGGTGTTTTAGGTAAATAGCTTAAATAATAATAATGTGTAGCATGAGCCATTGCTTAACTCTGTGAAATATATTTTGTGAGTTTTTGACTTCTGTTGTTACTTGTGGCCCAGTCTAAGGACTATTAAATGTGTAACAATATTCACCTGTCATCGTGATATAGACTTATGAAAGTTGTGTGTGTACACACATAGATCAACATATCTCTGCCTACAAAACCAGAACTTCATTCCCACATATTTCAGTGTATGGGTGGGGAGAATGCTAATTTGAAGGCACGAGATTTGAAAGTGTTATTGACCACAGATGTCTGTGCTCTGCCATGTTTCCTATGAAAATTGAAACTTTTTTTTTTTTTTAAATAATGTCTGCAAATGGTAAAATGATCTGTCAAGCAGGTAGGAATGCTAACAAGGCTTACACTGCCAGAATGCAGAACTGGAACTTGTATTCCTTGCAGAGCCATTGTAGAGTAGAATATCTTGATGGTGAGGAAACCTGTGTTGAATAATGCTGTCCTGCCCATTTTAGGGGGAAAACTGAGGATCAGCATTGGAAGGTCAAGTTCCTGGTATAAATAATGCTGTCTTCAAGGTAGTGGCAGCTGTTTCATTTTTCCTCTGAACTCATTTGTTCAGCTTATGGGCCTCTAATACACAAGGTTCTTGCAGTTACAAGATTGATTTCTAGTCTTGTATTTAAAATTTGCCCAGGAAAGAACTAGTCAGCATCTCCAAGGAATTATTCTCTTTTGGGGTCAAAATCTTGTGTGCTGCTTCATAGTCTCCCTTGCTTGCATTGGGTATTAATGTTGTACTTTTATACAGAGAGCGGTGAACTGTTACACATCACTAGCAGATGTCAGGGCTCTGATAGCTGATTTCCCATTGGAAGAAAAATTTGTGACACAGACCATAGGAATCATCTTTCTTAGCAGATGTCTGTATTAAATACATGAGGCTTTGTACAGATGTATAGGCCGATGATATTGCAGGAGAAAAACCCTTCTCCAGAATATTCAATCTGGAGTCAGCGTTTTGCTTTCAGAAAACAATTTTATCTTTGAAGTTCCTAGCAACAAAGACACAGTGTTACAGGGCTACTATCACCTCATTTCTTAAAGTCTATGTTCTGCTCATATCCAAAGGAAAGCAAGTAATTTAAGAGACTTGTGTGCTTGTCGTCATATGAGGGTGGTTCTCAGAAATGGACAGTACATGAACACCGTTTTGGAGTGTGAGCTTCCTGAACTGTCTTGTATGCATTGTGATGTAGATATTCCCTTTGTAAAAGCACTGTTTGAATGATGCAGGAGTGGCTTAGTCTCCCTCCCCCGCACCTCATCTTTGAAGATGTGTGTTGGAATTTCTTGTTTCAAGTGTTTGTTTTGTTGTTTGTGTTTTTTAAGGAACGGGAATGAGCGTTTTGTGAGGTAATAATTCTCTCTCATTCTCTTTTGAATCCTCTCAGGGAGAACATGGCGGGAGGAGGAGCAAGATCAACTCGGTGCATGCAGACTGGTGTGGGAGGCTTCCTGTTACTGACGTGTAAAGTGGGGTGAGCAAGTTTCTTTTGAGGACTTTCAGGAGCATATCCTGAAGTTCTGAAGAAGGGTGGGAGGAGGGAAGGTTACCATGGGAAAGCAGTCTCCATATATGTGTGTTCTGTAGAGGGTGTGTGTGGGTTCTTTGATTTGTTTGGTGACAGGGGAAGGATTTGAAGGAAAATTAAAGATAATCTGCAGATACCTGGTCTCATAATGATAATTATGTATATTGTCTCCTCATGTCTTGGTTACTATTTATATGCCTGTATTACTATAATAACATAGAGTAATAGATATTATATGGTAATAGATAATATAATACAGTAATCTATATCACTGTTTATATGTTCTGGATGCTTCCATATGTATCATTGTGGCTCAGTCTTAAATTTTATTCTTAGACTGCTGTGCTTTTGGTCATTCTAATTGCATGTGTACCCTGACATTTATGATGGATGATGACATTTCCTTCCAGTTCACTGGAATGCCTGTTTCATTGTTGGCTCCATAGATGCTCTGCTTCATGGAGCCCTTCTAGGTTTTCCAACTCCTGCTCTTCTGGGCACTGAATAGAAACCAGGAAAACTGGGCTGTGGTTACCAGTATAGATACCAGCTTTTTGATTTCAAAGCATGTGTCTAGTGCAGAAGTGTGACCATGAGAGTAGCACTGCAGGAACTCCCATTGGTACAAACTAATAAAATTAACTTTCTGCACAGTTTATGATCTGCCATTTCTGTGTACCTGTGGAAAATAATGAAATAAAAACATTTTAGACAAGACACACAACACATAAATGAAAACAGTAGACTGTTTCTAGGAAAAAATATTAGATAAATGACTGAATTAAAATAACACTGCAGATAGGGTAGTCTTAGCACTGTTTTGTAAGATCTTCAAAAGTCTGAAGACAACTCAAACTGCTTATGTGCTTTGTAGAACTGAAGTAATAATTGTTTCACATACAAGATGTAATATGTCAGTTTGAAGTTCCAAAACAAAACCAAAACCATCTAACAAAACTTTAGCTCTCCACTTAATTGGATGGAAATTGAAAAAGGAGGTAGGATATAGAAGATGGTTTATGGGCTTGGTTGAGCTATTGTTTCCCTGAGCAAAGCACTAACTGGGAGCAGGAAAGCTCTGAAGGTCCCAAGGAAAAAGAGTAGGTAAATAGCTGGCTGTAGGATCAGATAAATTCTGTACTATAATCTTGTGAGAAATCAGGAAGGCTGACAGAACTCTATATGAAATGGTTAAGAGCTTCCAGGGCCTTTAAGAGACTACCAGGCCACAGGGTTTGATCTGTGTTTATTACGCAGCAAGATTTAATTGTGTGTAGTGTGTAGTTCTTGGTTTGTTGTATGTTTATTTGGGTTTTTTTTTGTCTTTATTTGGGTAAAACTCTGTAAGTTGACTAATAGTGTTTACATATTTTCTTTATAGAAAATGGCTGTTTTCCTAATGCCAAGTGTGATTACATCAGCTGGTAGAGCATCCTCATTTTGAGTACTCAAACATATTTCATCTTTGTTCAGAATGATGTTTCAGAACAGCTGAAAACAGCACTTCTGAAACAAATTGTTTCAGAAGTGTGGAAGAAAATGAAAATACAGATCATAACTGAGTTGTGCATTAGCTCAAAGTCTAGGGGAACTTCTAAGGAGTAACATAAAGGGTGAACCCTGTACAGTGATAAATCAGTGAAATAAAATTGCGCCCATGTGTTCTGGATAAAATTAGAAGAGTGGATTAATGCCTTTATAGAGTGTTGCCAGTTCTGCATGCATGCTGTGTCCAATAGAGAAGTACTTCTAACTTGAGGAGAGTGTGGACTAACAATTTTTTTTTGGAAGGAACTTGGGTATTTAGTAACCTTTCGTACGGGCAGTTGTATACATCCATGCAGTCATCAGCCCTGTGAAATGAGGGAGGATAATTTCAGAAGAAACTGTAGTAAGTATTTGACTTGTTTCTCTCTATCAAAAAAAAAAAAAAAAAAAAAAAAAAGACAATGAAAGAAATAAGCAAAAATAGTTGGATGGTCACCTGTATTTTGTTTTGGAATTTTTTGTGACCTGCATAGCATAATTTGGTTGGATTGAATTCTATGGGGCAGACTCACTAAAGGAATGACTCTTGTAGTAATGGGTGCATATACTTGTTATGGGATTGGACCTACTTGACATGGGAATAGACCATAACAGGAGGATTAAAAAAGCTTATATTGGACAAGCAGCTGGATAGTTGTTCTTACTTTTGGTTGTACAAACTGACTGTACAGAAATTTTTCTATGTCATTTGAGCATTCTAGTTATCCTTCTTTGTGCCTTTTCTAGCTCTAACAAACTGCACAAAGTATTGAGAAATTGAGCACATTATAGATTCCTGTGTTGTGGCACAGTGCCCAGAGTGTGTCGTCTTTGACTTGTGGTCCGATAGTGAGCTGCTCTCAAATAATTCCTGGTTATATCCCGAGATCTTGTTCTTGACTGGCAATAAGTAATTCAGAGGCTGAAGGTGTACATGCACTGTTAGGACTTTTTAAAAGTATGTCAATTTGTCACCATTTTTTCTGCCATTTAATGTCTTATGAGTCAGTTTTTCATTTCCCTCTACCTCTTCCCCTCATCTTCTGAAAATCTCCGAAACAAAAAAAATGGGAAGGATGACTCCTTCTGAGTTCAGTCATTTGGGAAGAATAAAGTTCAGTTCCAAAGCTTCTCTGGAGGTTAATTGTAGATAGTCACTGAAATCCTCTGCTGCCTTACAATGCCCTTTCAGCAGGTGGGCTGAGGGGAGCTTGCTTTAGGGGGGGAGCTTAGAGAAAAATCCATTACTTCCAGGTTCCCAATTCTAGTGCTGATGAAACAACTTGGAATACACTAGAAGTGTAATGTGACTGAAAGGAAATGGTTACAGGCTTTCTGAATTATTGCAAAATAGTTTGATGGAAAGAAAGATTTCACTGGAAAGGAGTTACTAAGTGGCCCTGATTTCTTTCTGCCTGTTGCTGCTAGTGGCAAGCAGTGCTGCAGGGACTGGAAAAGACGGTATTAAAATTTTTGTATGCAGCACATATACAAAATATGTGACTGTCCCCAAAGAGGATAAGAGCTTGGTAGTTGCAGTTAAAAATAATTTATTCAGGTTTAGCTAATGCTGCAGAATCTGGTGGTCTCTTGTGCTGCTGGCCTGTAGTAAGCTGCAGTTTGCAAGGTGTGTAGAAGAAATGCACAGCTTTCTGATTGCTCCCTGAATGTGTGCCATGAATACATTGTATTAGTGGTGCTACAGTAGATATAATCTAAGGATATAAGCAATTGGAATACAGATACTCTTTTATCTAAGCTGTACTAGTCTTAACATGTTAAATTCATCCTACCCATTAGGAAGAATGAACTCATAAACGTTCCAGCTTAAAGTCACATCTGTAGTATTTCTTAAAACATTATTAACAAGCTGTGCTGGCTTCTGAAACCAGCTGGTTTTACTTCTATTTTCTGAGTTCAGAGATGTGCCTGGTAGTTACCTTGTGTTTGCATGACAACTTTGGGATGACAGCACCAGTGGAAGGGTAGCTCAGTGTAAACCTCTGGCTGCAGAAGTGGCACTTCTGCACTTGTGTGGAACAGTGTCCAAGACAGTAAATCCTGTTTGAAGGCTCAGCTGCTCCTCTCTTGTGCCGAGTTTTGTGCAGCTTTGTCCATCTCTGAAGGTTACAGGGGACACGTGGCTCATGGAGCTTGTTGGGGTAACTCAGCCCAGCTCGCTCCTCTGGCCAGCCAAACAAGCTGCAGACAGCCCCAGATTTGCTGTGCATCATGGTGTAGGTAACAAGTAGGCAAGAATGGCCATGGAGGATGAAGACACACCCTGATAGATCTGATGCAAAGCCTATTTAATTCTCTAGAATTATTTTTATGGAATGTGGATTAGGTGCTAAATCCTGGAATAGCATTTAAAGGTTTCTTATCTAAGAACACCGAATCTCCTGAGAGGCACAAAACACACCATTTCAGTTCATTTTGCTGAGCCAAAGCAAACCTACTGACTTAAAGTATCAAAATAATATGCATGTTACAATTCTTAGTAATTTTTAAGTATTCTGGGTCAGAGTTGTGATGTGACTACCTAAACTAATCTGAGGGGTGGATCAGGCACTATCTTATTTTTGGGTGTAGTAACTTGACAATGTCCTTTAACACTCTGATGTTAATGGACAAATTGCAAATCTTCATTTATTTGACTTTTTCACTGTATTTTGTTTCAACCTGTTACATGACCTGCTTTCCTGTAGGACACTTTTGGCATGCACATCCCTTTTCCTGGACACAGGGATAGTGGCCTGGGTTGGTTATTGTCACTGGGTTCTTGTCAGGCTGGATGGCAGGTGGATGTCCATCCTACCCTGTCACCAACTACTGCCTGGCTGAGGTGAGGAGGGTTAAGTATAAAAGGAGGATTTGTTCTGTATTAGTGTGACAGCAGATGTATCCTGCCCAGCTTCCAAAATGCTGGAGAGTCTTACCAGGTGAGTTAATGCCAAGGCCAGTGACAAATTGTTTCACCACAGTTCCTTTCCATAAGGCTCTTCTTCAAGCTTCTTTAAAGATGATTGTATGCTGAAAAAATACTAAACTTTTTAGGGATGTCTTGTATGTTTTTCATCCTTCTCTTACCTTACCTGATTGTTCTTGACTAAAAATTTTGGCATGAGAATGCTACCTTATGAGTAGGTGTTGCTCTGATCCTTTTGTTTTGTTTTTCACCTGAAGCATCATCATCATTCCTCTAAAATCAGAGCTGGCTGCTGTATGAATAATTAAGAGTGTTACAAACAGAACTATGATTTCAAGTGAACAGAGAAAAAGCAGATAAAACACTTCAAAAAATGGCTTTCAAGGAGCATCTCTGTACCAGTAAAGCAAAGTGAAAATGACTAATAATGCTGTGTATATACTACTGATATTTTTAAAAGTTATTTTCAGATGTAGTTTTCAGATTGTCCCAAGGCTTCCAGCATGATTTCAAAGGTTACGTGATAGCCTGTGCTTGTATGTGCATGCCCAAATGCTGGAGAGGAATTGTGTGTGTAAGTAAAAAGAATGGTCCAAATATAAGTCTTGAGGTGTAACTTCTTTGTCCTAATGCTAGGACATGTATTTAGGGTTCTGGGGAAAAGCAGAATGGTGCACAATACTCCATCACAGTATAGATATGATTCTATATATACAATGTATTTAAAAAAAAAAAAAAAAAAAATTAGGAGGTTCCAGAACAAAGGTTTTCTTAACCGCCTGAATTCTGCTCATTTGGCTGGATTACATTAGAATTCATCCCAGCAACTGGAAACTGTATCATTTCTCCCACTGCCCTGCTGTCCTTGTACTTCAGCAGAGAAAATACACACAGCACAAGTGTGCTGGTCTCCCTCTCTGCCACCTGCTGTAAGTGTGACTGCCGAATGAGGAACAAATACTGCAGAAATACTGGTGCAATCCGTGGGAGTGTTTGGTTGCTGCATCCCAGAAGTTTTCTGATGCTAGGTTTTCATGACTCGGGCAGTCTGCAGGTGTTTTCTACAGAAAATTTGTGAAGCTAAATACCTCGCACCAAATTCACGGACACGTCAGAACTTCGAGGCCACGGAGGCATAGAGTCACTCGACCTTATGACTGCTAAATTTAAGGCTCCTCGTTCACTCTCCCTGCTGGAAACTCTGGAATTGTTCAAACGCTGCAAGTTCTGTGAAGGCGCCCCCGGCAGTGCCGCGCGGGGGCNAAGAGGCAGCAATATGCCGTGCAGGATTTTCTGTGACCTCAGACGCCTCACGCCCAGAGGTACTCACCGTACGTAATGCACATCGAGTCTTAATTCGGACACACCCGCAGTATCGTATTGTGTGTTTGGGGAGGGAGTTAACAGATTAATTAAGCAATGTCTGTGTAGCAGGACAGAATTGCACGCACGTTGCTCTTAGCAGGTTTCCTTTAAACTATCTTTTTGTTTTTATTAAGCCCATTCTTTCATAATGAAATACTGTATCTAGGCCAAATTCTGCACTTACGGGTTTAAAGAAGTGCTGATTCTTTTCAGGTCACAACTCATGACACTGACATCAGATAGTACCACTTATTCTGGGATGACTTTGAGAACAGTATATGAAAATTTCCACAGAAGATCTGAACAGCAATATACATGTTTTAAATGCTCTATATAAGCGTAGATGATGCTCCACTTTAGTTTACACCACTATAAATGCAGAATAAATCTTACTGGCAGAATAAACTGGATTTGATCGTGACGATGTTGGACAACCCTTTCTCCTGTTGAAGGCAACTTTGGCAGAACCAAGCCTTTAGGTTAGAATTGCATATTAAAAATGGGAACAGAACCTGACTGGCAGGGATTTTTCTGTTTGTTTTAACATCCCAAACATTCAGCCTTAAGGAGACTAAGGCTAGGCCCCTGAATCCAATAACTCAGAGAGTTACCTAATATGAAACACTAGGCACAAGGACCCATATGGAATTTAGGCTATATGAGTTGAGGCTTACACAGCTATATTGCAGCACTCTAAAATACTCCAGTCTGCTTTTCCAAGGTGTTCTATTGTTATGGGCTCTTAGATTTAGTGACTTGACATTAGTCATACAATCCTCTGGATTTAGATAATTTCTTTGTAATATCCAAGTCTCAGCAGCCATTGCTTCCTAAATTATTTCCAGTCCTGTCTGATTACCTGTGTGACTTATCTTCCCAGACTTGTTTCCACAAGATACTTAATAGTATTGCTCACCTCTAGCAAATTAATGGTATCAGTGATTATGTGTATACAAATGTCTTGGTGTTTTGCTGAACTAGGGTCTACTTTTCTTGATATGATTTTTGAAAGTGGTCTAGGGCATCCACAAGCCTTTAAGCAGGTTAGGATAACAGCTTTAGGATATTCTTGTATTATTGTAATAAATTGCAGAATTTGACTGGAAACAGAGCTTTGCTGGTGGGTTAGAGTATATATTGGGGTGGGGGAGAAGAGATTAAATATACAACAACTCTGAAATGAATGCCTATGGTTCTGGTATTCTGGGTGCTATGCTAACAAGCTTGGATGTTCCCAGCACTCCAGTTTGGAATAGCTCCCAGCTTTGGAATATAGCATGCTTGCATTTGTGTCTGGAATACAACTGGGATAACTCATGTTCAATAATCAGAAGGGTGTGAGTGAGGGAAACAGCTGCATATCTCTGGCACTAGGATTTGCATACTGACCCTTGTTGTGTAACCTCCATGCTCCAGAAGTTTGAATTCGTTTCAGGAGGTTGACATGCATTTAGCTGGGAAAAGTGTTAGCTAGTGAATTATTCCAATTATATAAATAGAATAAGGGAAGCTATTGCTTGTCTGATGATGAGAGTGATCTTAAGCAATAAACACTTCTCTCCCATAACACATGCAAGTACAACTCAAACTGTTTGTGCTATCCTTCCCCTTCTCCCAAAGTGGATTTGGCCAATGCCTCTGTCTAGAAGACTGATGAGAGTGGATGGTCATGATTGCTAGGAGAAATTGTTACTGTGTGGGGAGATAAAAGGTTTTAATAAAAAGAACTTGGAGAAGAACTAGCCAATGGCTTGGAAAGAATAAGAAGCTGTTGCAGTGCCAAAGGGGAGTGGAAAAGATTGCAGGTCAGTTATGCTTGCTATACCATTTCTGAAGTGTCATAACCTGGGTAATCAATCATAAGACTTTATTTTGTGGCTGTTGGTTGCACAGGGTTCCTGAAGGCTGGATTCCTACTGCTTGCATTTTGTAGTGAGATGCTGATTCTTGGAGGAGCCAAGCAGGGAGAATCCTCCCTAAGATAATAATTTGGTATGCTATTTTACTTTCTGCAAGCTGGAGCGTTGCAGCAGCAACTGTGGTATTCTTTGTAGACATTTTTATTCTACCAGACTTCTAGTGTTCCAAAATAGTATTTCATAAGGACTTGAGCCATAGACACCAGGTTAGAGGAAACATTCTGCTACGTGTGAGCTCAGCAAACCCTTTGGGTTTTGTGAGTGCAGAATTCAACATATATAAGATGCTGTTCTTAGTAGGTGACTGATCTTACACGCAGATCTTCTCTTTACAACATTTTGCCCAGTTTAAAAACTGTAGTGCTTGATCATTCCTGGGTATGACAGGTGCCAAAATATTCTAAGTGCTGTAAGGTTTCCTTTCACAGGTTTCTTTGGGTTTTTATTTTTGATGCTGAAGGTGCTTGTGCCCTCTTTTCTCAAATGTAGAGGCCGGCATTCCCCTAGCTGGCTGATGACCTTTAAAACAAACAAGAAAAGCCCCATCACCAGCAGGCACTGGAAGGAATAGCAAAGCAGGGAGCTTGGATTTTTTGCATGTGGCACAATTGACCTGATAGAGTCTTGTGTGATGATGTTGTGTTTAGACTTACATTCTGCTCTCAGCTCTTGGGTAAGAATCCTTTCTGTCCTGTCAGCCTGGCATCTGAAGATGGGTTAAATACGTATCTATGAGTGCTACTATAAGGGAAAGAGTGTGTGGTTCATGGGCTTATTGGTGAGGAAGTTGGAGGCTTTATAGTCTATCTAGGCTCACTGGAAACTGGCCCATATCAGTAATGCAAATGAAAGATGAGAATCTGTTCCTATGTCTATATATGTGCCTGGTAAATCTGGCACTAGGAGTCTGTCTTAGGATGGCGCAAGGATTCCACAGGATAGTCTTAGAAACAGCCTAATAAGAATCACCAGTGGGAGCAAAAGTCTGGGCCTTGCATCAAGCAGTGTGCCATCAGCCTTTTACATCGCTTGGATTTCATAATAAACTTTGACAGGTTCCTCTTAGGTGCTTTCTGCTGAGGCAGCACAGAGTCCCAGTGTCAGCACAGGCCTGTCAACTCTAGCAAAAGCCTGAGCCAGTAGAAGACTTGACACAAGAGCTTAGATATGTGAGGAGAGTGGCCAGAGCAAGAGTTGTGTGGCAGAGCTTCCTGTTGGAGACGTGGCTACTGCATTTGAAGCTGACCCACCTTTGCGTAAAATACAAGAGGCAAACAAAAATGTCCAACAAATAACGCTGCCTGTGGCAATGCTGGCCTTATGTAAAGGATGTTACCAATGTGGTTATATCTGTTAAAAAGTATCAGAAAAAGTATTCTGAATTTGGGCCTGAGATGTGTTTGGCTTGGGGAAGTTTATGAGATTATTTCCACAGAGCCCAGTTGGAGAGACTTGGGAGCAAGTAAATCAGGGCTGGCTTCATTGTAATGTTGACTGCAATAACTGACTCTGGTGGGTTCCCAGGATCACTTTATGTTATACCAGTACTGCATTTCACTGAAATTTGCAGTCATCAACTTTTAAAGTTGACCTAAATTGGTATTTTAGGCAGGTCAATCCCCAAGTTTCTGTTGTTTCTCCCCTCTACCAAGATGAAGTTCAATGGGAAATAGAAGAACAATTTTGTGACACTTTTGAAGCTGTTTCTGTTTAGCAGGATTTAAGACATAGCTAAAATACACTTATTCCCCCCTTACTACCATTTGCCTCTGGTGCTTGGCCAATCAATGCAATAAAATGAGCAAGTGCCTTCATATCCCCTCACTATTTTTTAACTGCTGTTTATGTGGATGTTTTTCCAGTGCAACCACCCTATCAGATTTTATTTTTCTTACTTTAAATTTTTATAAAGGGGGAAATATTTTAAGTTAGAGATTGTTTTGAAAACAATGGAACAAAATACAAGGAAAGAAAAAAATAAAGATGTAATATTATAATTCTTTTGTATTTATATGGAAGAGGGGGTGAAACAATAAAAGGTGTAATTAAATTTATTTTTAAAACCCCTTGAAATTAAAAGATTTCACAAATAATATTGAACTAAAAAAAAAACCACCAAAAAAACAAAAACACTAAACCCAAAAAACATTAGCAGGTGAGATATTTTCATGCTGAATCTAATTTTCCATGTAGTTAAAAAGACTGGTTTTGTTGTTACCTGTATAACTCCTGCATCATGTGCTACAAAAGCAGCCTACTTATGATAGTGTTTGTTCCAAAGACAAAAATTCTCTCTGTAAACAAGAAAGCTTAACTACTGAAAGAAAACAATTGCAGTCATCCCATTTAAGCTGTGTCTGGACCTCTCACTTCTGCCTACTTTATTAAAAAAAATGCCATAGTGGAGTAAGCAGATAGTCACAGCAAAATACTCGTTCCTTTCTTTGAGGTGGTGTCATCAGTAAGAAAGGAAAGGTGAAGCAGTTCAAATCAACAGCAGATTCAAAGTCAGCACTTTCTTTGGATGTTTGGTGGTTTGTTTTTCTCAGGTAGAGTGCTATTCATTATGCTCAATCCAAATGTCAAACCTGTCTTAGAATAGTAATTATATTGTGTGCTCTGGATTTATTAGAGATAAAATTGATTAGCAAGGTATTACATTCCATTTTCTCATCATGGGCAAGAGGAAGTTGTGTTGTACCACCTTTGGAACCACATTTGAAGTTTTTGTTTAAAGGTGGTTAAAACCATAGGTAGACAGTATCCCTGAACTCCACTCAGAGTAGCAGTGAGGAGCTTTTCTATGGGGGTCAGATCATCTATTGATTATTCCCTAAACTATACCACCTGCTATCTCCACAGTTTAAGTCACCTTAGAAACTCACTTTTATCCTTGCACTAGGAGTAAGAGGATGGAGACAGCATTATTTCAGATGAATCAAGGTACCACCTCTGTATCCCATTGATGAATGTAATATAAAAACATTTTTTTCATATCTTTAATGCAGGAAAGAGTGAAAAGGACTCCCAAAGGATTCACCTTTTCTTTAATTTTTTTTTCTTTANAGAAATAAGGCAGACAGACCTGTGTCTCTGAATTCCAACTCTGTTGGAATTTCATAATAAATTTTGACGAGTTCTTCTTAAGTGCTTTCTATCATGTGCTTTTTGATGGGAATCTAGTTTTGTCCCATCTAATTTTTACCTATGACTCCCCTCAAGGAGAGGGCAACAGTAGTTACTGAATGTGTGTTCTTCAGAGGATATGTGTTTTATTAGATTCCTTTTATTAGATCCCTACTACTATTGTGGTTTTGCAGTGGCAACTAGAAAGACTTGTACCCTCCTTTTGAAGCAGCTTGTTCATAACATTATTTTCTATTGTTGGGGAAATTTAAAAACAATGCATGACAAAGAATCTTTTGGCAGCCTCACTAAATAGATTTTCAGCTGTTTGTTAAACTGGGGGCAGACTTGAGCCAGACTCCAGGAACTTACACAACTTGTCTCCCCAAATTTTAAAAAGCTTCAGATTGAGGTCTCCATGTACTTCTTACTAGTAGAGACTCCTCTTTAGTATTAAAATGTATTTATTTTATCAGAACAAATCATTAAAAAATAAGGGGCTTGAGTCCAGACATCAGCATACAAGTAATTCAGGTGTACTTGATAGAAAACTGGATCGTGCATACAATAAAGAAAACTGGGTAACAGAATCAGGCCTGAAATCAAGATAGACTAAAGACATCCAGGAATTGTTGCTATAGTTATAGAGGAAAAAATTTGCTTTACAAAAAAGCTAAAAATTTCAGGTCCTTTTCATGAATACTGTTCCCAAAATTGTGAAGAATGAATTGTTGGTGCCAATTTTTACACTGTGTAGCTCCATAGTTATCTTTGTTATGCTGACTACGTATTTTTTTGGTGATGTGTCTGTAGAAGGCTGGTGTTGAGTCTGTAACACTGACATTCTGCTATCTTTTCCTCCTCTTTCAGCTAAGGAACTATTGGTAAAGATCAAAGAAAGGGAGGAGGAGGGCTGACAAGAAACAGTGTATGAGAGATGCCTGCACAGCTTTAATAAATAAAAAGGGGTTAAGGCTTCAAATCTCTTGCAGGATATCTGTGCATGTGGGGCCCTGTTTTGCTGTAACAAGCTACATTACAGCACAATGTCTTATTTAGACCTATATGAATCTGATACTTTGAATATTAATATATATGAATAAAAGAAAATTGTAAATCACTGGAAATATCCAAGAATATTAAACAGTACCAGAAGCCCCTTCTTTTTCAGCTCTGTTTTTTTATGTTTTCCTCCACAATGAAATTAGACTTGTGGCTTTTAATGTTGGTCTCTAGTTTGTTTCACTTTCCAATTCACAAGAACTGAGGAATGTATAATAAGAATCTAAACTTTCCCTTCCTCCAGAAAACAGCAACTCTACATTGAAACTTAAAAAGATAAAAAGGAAAGCAAAGATAGTGAATACAAGGTAAATTTTTTTTCACATTTGGAAATATTGTCAACTAAAATAAGGATTTTCAGAGTATACAGGAATATTGCTGTGACCTCACAAAAAGTATCAATGCACTTGTGTTATGTAAATAGTAAAAATGTTTGAAACAGAGGTGGATCAGGAGAGCAGCATTATGATCCATGAGACATGGCACTTCCCAATACACTGAGAAAATATGACACTGTGTTTCTTCTACTTGGGTGGAGGCAAGGTGCAGTTCTGCATGAGGGGCTGGATTTGAGGTGGTGCACTCTCTTCTAAAGCCCTGCTCACTCTGACCCTATAGATGCATCATGCTTAGGCCTTGTGTTAATGCTGTGGATGTCACCCCAACAGATTTGTGTCAAAACTTACCTTCCTTTTTCAAAATTTATGTGTTGGCTGTCCAAACACTTTGCAAGCTCTTGTTAAGAATATGCCCACTAGGCATATTCTTTTAAGAATATGCCCACCTAGGGGTTTTTTATGCCCTATACTTTAAAATTATTTATATTTTCTTGCAGCCTCCTTGCAATGTTTCAGGTATGTGAATAAAACTAACAGTAACTAAGCACAGATGTATAAGTCCTGAAGTTGTGATTTAGTGTATATGTTACTGAATGTGTTTCAGCTTTGTTAGTCCTTCAGGATGTAAAACAATATTAACATTACTGATTAGTGACTTATGGAACACTAAAATAAGAAGAAAGATTAACCTAAAATCTAGGTCATAAATGATCTACCAATGATGGACTGTGTATACATGAAAATTGAGATAACTGTGGTGTGGCGTGAAATTCTTATTAATATAGGCTTGTGTTGTTCCCCCTGCCTGCAAATAGTGGACATGTAAGCAAGTTGTGTAGTTCATTACAAGCAAAATGCCAGTCAGTGCTCTGTGCCTTTTCTTTCAGCTAAAATGCTAATCTAACTGTTGTGGGATTCTACATGAAAAACACTGCAGGAAAATTGTGTGGACATGTGAGCAAAGCCTGATGTCTTTGTTACCGCGGGTGAGACTTCCCACTGCTCTGATATGGCAGCTCTGTCCTTGGGCCTCCTGGAGATTTCTCTGAGCAAGGCAGTGCTGTTGACTGGTTCTCCTAGCCAGGAACGTGGGATCTGCCTGGGAAAAGGGCTATCAACAATCCAAGGTCATCTGTGCCTGTTCTCACTGTTTGTTGCTTTTGCTGGTAGCTGATAAAGGCCCAACATCTGAATAACAGGAGCAGCCAGGGAAGCATGTGTGGCTTCATCCCGTTTTTCCAATACACTCCCTGCCAAGCTGCACCAAGAGCTCTTTGCCTGCGGAGCAGGAATGGGCCTATATATCCAAAAAAACAGGACCAGAGGGACTCATTAGACTCCTAAAAATGACCTCAAACTGGGTTTCTTAATTATCTGAAAATGTCACCAGTTTGCATTTTAAAATCTCAGGGCTTTCTAGAGCTTGGCTGGATTTTGGTACCTTCCCTCAGTAACACCAGTCTGTCTCCTGTTCTGCAATGTGATACAGTCCGAGGCTATTTTTTTTTTTCTTACGTGTGAAGCAAAATCATTATTATCCCACAAGCGAATATTGCCCATTTTACAGCAAGTACTCAAGTATTTGCCATTAAGCGAATATCATGGCAACAAGAAAAGTCGAACCAGAAATCCTCATAGCAGCCAGATGGGGTGTAGGTTGCTAGTCCTTGGTTGCCAGTTCAGGTGCATGCTGTGCCGTTTGTTTCATTGCAGCACACACATCAACTGCATGCTTGTGACAAGTCGGCAGTTTGTGGTTAGCTTTTCCTGTGAGCAGTGAGAGTACTGAGCAGGAGGGGCTGAAGTCGCATTCAATGTCACCTGGACCACTACGATAGTAAATAATATAATGTAATATGATAATGGAAACGTTCTTAAAGATTACTTCCCAGAACTGTTTTGGGATAGATCTCAGCATCTTGGCAACTCTCCAGCTGATAGAAAGCTTACTTCTCCTAAGCAGTGCCTGTAACCAAATGGCTTAGATTGCTTTGATGGAAGTGATGCTTCCCTCCAGGGATATATGCCTGGCACAGTACCTAAGTTGACCTAGTAGCTAGAATAGGCAGTGTTTTGGAAAGAGGGACCCTAGACACATTTTAAATTTACCTTTTTGCAAACTTCTGATGAATCCTTAATGGACGGTGCATTACACTTGTGTACCTGTCCTCACGGTGAGTAACAATTATACTCTTTCTGTTTTCCATTCCTCTTCCTTTTTTCTTTTGCCCCATTACTGGAAAGTTTTATTTAGTGAAATAGTTGAGCAAGAGAGATTTTGGTTGTCTTTTAGTTTTTCAAGTTCAGCCCAGGAAGAATGCTATTTCTACTTCTTAACATCTCACAAACATCATTACTTCCATTCTTTTATTCACTAAGTTGTGAATGAAATTGTTTTTCTAGTTTCGTCACTTTTACTGCTTTGACAGTAGTGTGTTTTAATAGTCTTTAGTTGAGTTTCTTCTGGGTGTATAGATGCAAAGAATGGGGATGTAGGCTTGGTTTTGGTGGTGCTTGTTTGGGGTTTTTTTAGAGAGATAGAGGATGCCTGAAGGGAGATGAGACCTTTGAAAGTGGGAGAAAAGTTTGAGACGACGAAGCTGACATTACTTATCAGACAAGAAGAAAACTTCTCTGTTTGATTCTGCTCTTGTTGGCACCTAATTTACACTGGAGCAATTCGTGAACTTCAGTGAGTTTACTTCTGAGAGTGAGATCAGGATCTGAGAGTTGAGATCAGGATTGACACCTCTTAAATCACTTGGGTCATGTTCCATAATTCATTCGCAAGCTTCTTTAATTAGTTGCAGGTAAATCCAGGCTTCCTGGAGTTCGCTGCCTCCCCAGGAATGGGCTTTGCCTGCTCCCTACCGCGCTCCGGGGTCCAGCCTCGGGCTCCTGTCTTACCGCAGGGCTCCGTGTCCGGTGAAACGCGGGTCAGGGCTCTCGCCCCGCGGCTCCCCGTGCCGGACGGAGACGGGGGCGCGGCTCCCGGCGCGCCAGAAGTTGCTCCGTGGGAGAGAGGAGCGGGGCTGTGTAGGGCCGACCGGGCGGTCCGGCCGCCGCGCGTTATGTAAGGGCGCAGGGGCTGCGGGCCGGCATGACTGACAGGGAGAGGGAAATTCCTGGGGGAGGGGGAGCGGGAGCGGCGCTGCCCTGAAGCCGCTGCCAGAACCGGCGGCTCACCGAGACCTGGCGGGGAGCGCGGCCGTNGTCCCCCGGCGCGGCGGCGGCCCCGGCGGCGGCGCTGCCCCTTTAAGACCTGCTCGCCGCCAGTTCCAGGGAGAGGGAGTGACCTCTGGGCTTTGACAGCTCCCCTAATAACTAGCAGCGCCCCGGCCCCGCCCCCGCCGCGCCATTGGCCGCCGGGCCGGTATGCCGCGCTGCCATTGGCTGGCCGCTTCCCCTGAGCGAACCTTTAGAACTCCGAGACACAATATTCTGTTACATTGTAGCAAAATGGCGACTGTCATTCACAACCCCCTGAAAGCGTAAGTAGGAATCAAAAATGTACATATTCCGCGTGGTTTAAATATGAAAAAAGGCGCCTTTCCGGCGCCGCCTGCCAGCCGGAGCTGGGTGCCGGCAGCCTCCCGGCGGGTCCCTCCTCCCGCCCTCCTTTCTGCCCCAGCGCCTCGCTCGTTTTTTTGTGC
>WEIU01003633.1:123284-185376 GCA_013389925.1 Aegithalos caudatus
GGCCCGCGGGGGCGCTCGGTGCGCCGTGCCTCCGCGCTCCCACCGCGGCTCCGAGTTGCCTCCGCAAATCTTTGGGGAGTTGGGATGTCTTGACGAAGCAACCCCGCTCGCTTCTCGGCTGGGCGGTCGGAAAGCGGGGCAGCGGGGGCTCTGCCGGTGCGCCTCGGCGCTCCTGCAGGAGAGGGAGCGAAGAGGAGAGGCAGGGAAGCAGACTTGGGTGAAATGAATGACTCGGGACTGCCGATCGCTGATTTTGGGCAGGAAGTCCGGAGATCTGTTTTGCATATGACAGGCTTTCGCTTTTCGAAGTGGCAAAGAGCGTAGATTGTGTTTCCATCTTGAGAGCGGGCGCGAGCCGCCGAGGACTGCACGGATGGGGTCTGACCCCAGCTTGAGAGAGGGAGGGGGCAGGTATTTCTGCTGCGGAGGTATTCCGGGGTTCCCGGTCCGGAAAATGAGGCTGATTTCTGTGGGGCACCGCGGGAGCCGGTTGTCGTCTTCTGGATCGCGTCCTTTATTTTCCCTGTGGTCTGCAGCGCACGCCGCTAATCCCCGAAGGCATTAGGGAGAGTGGGATTTGGCACCGTATGTGGGGAGCGGAGCTGTCTTAACCTTTTTCGAACGACTTCCTTGCTAACGGGGGCAGCGCTCTTGCTAGTAAAGCAGGGAAGCAGAGTACCTGGCGGTGACGCTTCGCTTGCACTTTCTGGCTGCGCTGAGTGGGTGTTTTTATACCTTTGAGTTTTGTGAGATGAAATTAGAGCTGCGAGTTTTTTCTTTTCTATTTTTTTTAAAATTTTTTTTTTTTTTTCCCCTACTCGAGTCTCTCCGGCTGGAGTTGGAAAAACACTTGAAGGGTTTTCCAGGGATTTCTGCCGCTGTCGCTCTGCGATCCGGAGGGAAAGGAAAGCCTCGAGCTGGGAAGGGGGGTGCTGACATGTTTATCAGCTCTCCTGCTCCGTCCTGGCAGAAAAACCTTTGCTTTCATTTACTCGCCCTCCCGGATATAAAAATCCGCGGGGAGAGGGGAGCGCAGTTGCAGGGGGTTAATCAAAGAAGTCCGAGCGTCCTCCTGGGTGGGTGGCGAGGGTCTGAAGGCGCTCTGAAAGCCGCGCGGCAGAGGCAGCGTGCCCCCCCCCGTTCGACGGCAGGTTTGAGGCTTGTGCAGGCGACAGCGATTTCTCCCCGTGCCCCTCCCGGCCGCCGGCAGCGCACCCCGGGGCCGCACCGCCCGGCTGTGCACCTGGCACGGAGCACCGCGGGTGNCTCGGTGGCCTCTGGAGACGGCGGGTGGGAGGCGGGGAGCTCCCGGGAGCGGCCACGGGAGCACGGCGGACGGGACCTTGCCGCCTCGCCTCGCACTTCGTGGCACCGCGGGGCTCCCGGCAGTCGCGGCGGATCCTGCCGAAGGGCTGCTTGTGCCGAAATGAATCGGGGCCCGATCCCGCTGCTGCTAAAGTCGGGGAGGACAGGATGAGGCCATTTATAATTAGCTCTCTTCTCCTCCCCTCGCCCCTGGGGGTGTGAGAGGAGGAAACAATAGACATCAAGTGCTGGGTTCGCTTTTCTCTGTGTGCCTTTTAAAGTACTAAGGCTATGTGGAGGAAGCAGAATTGGTACTGGCTGTCTGACACCATCTGTAATTTTGCTGACAACTTGTTTAATAAAACATTTTATAATTTTCACTTATTCTTTAAAGTTGCTGATCGGGAAACAATACACATGTAAATAAATTATGCATGGGATAAATTAGGACAAAAGCAATAGGACACATAATAGGGAAGGGATGCAGTGCACAGTGTTTTATCCTCATGTGTCCTTCCTGACAATGAACGGGAGCTGAATGACATTTGCATTTCCTCTGTCTGCGTTTTGATTGTATCTCAGAACCCACAAACGCCCCCTACAGAAACCGGCCACACAAAGGTTTTGCTCCGAAATGGGGGACAATGTAGAGACCGAGAAATCCGGTCTCAGGTATCAAGCAGCTCCTTGTGTGTGTTTGTGCGTTTAAGAGTGTCTAATATTCAGTTTGTCCCTGGCACTTGGACACACATATGGCCTTGTTCATGCTAGACTAGTGTCTCTGAATAATGTATTCTAATACCTGAGCATCTGTGGGAATGCATTTCATAGAATAGCCCAGTGTGTGGTGTCCCTTATTAATGATGGGTTTCTCCCTACTCAACTTGCCACTTTCTCTGTCCAGCACTCTCTTACCACTTTCCAGTTCTCTTTTGGTGCTTTCATGCCTTTGCTCTTCTCCCCTTCACTTTCTTTGGTGAACCGGTTAACCTGACATGACTGCTTGTTATTTCTGCCATTTATTCGCTTGTTGTTTACCAACACGGTGCTACAGACAAAAATATCTGAGATCTAAGTTTAACACATCTGCAGGGTAAAGGTGGCAGGTGTTTGGACAAGCACGTGCTTCTTCATCTGTAGAAGTGGCAGTATTCTGACAGCTTTGATGGGACAGAAGTAGATTTGAAATGCTGAATTTGTTGTTGTTGGGTTTTTCCCCCACTACTTTGTGTATGTATCTCCATATTTTTTGTGCTCATCTTCTTCTCCTTTGGATATTTTAATATGAAGATATTTGAGTGGTGCAGTAGAAGAAACAAATACATTTAAAAAGTATTCTGAATTACTTCAAATGTCAGTCAGAAATCTCAATGGACTTTGTAAACATTAATTAATTAAACCTCTCAATGCCCCTGTGAAGAAAGGATTATTGCCTTTGTTTTATGGATGGCTAAACTAGGACAAAGTGGTTCAAAATCTCTCTAAAAGATGAAGTCTAGAATTCAGGCATTCAACTTCCAGTTTTAGCATTTAGTCCCATTTCCTTCATCTCTGCCTTATTAGTGATGTGCATATGGTACCATAATGCACTTAATGTAATTAAGACCTTGTAATTTACACAGTCTTGTCTAGAAGCAGAGCTGGTTTCCTCCCACCCCTTCTCTGTCTTTACTCCCACAAATGACTTTTATTTCAGATTGTCAATTAAACACACTAAATGGAACATAGGTTAGGTTGTTGCCATTTCAGCGTGAGATCCCCCATGCAGTATAGGGCTCTGGACACTCACCAGAGGGCTGCTGCCTCCAGTAGTTTAGCAGTGCTGGTGCTCTCCCTTTTGCTCAGGACAGCCTCTGGGACAAAAGAAGCTAACTCTGGCTCGACTCCTAGGCTAGCTCACCTCTATGCTGACTGCATTGCTGGGTAACTTTGATGTGCTTGGGGACACTCACTTATTCTCTGCCAGGTGTTCGGGGAGCAGATCATCACAGATTTGTGTGCACAATGCCAGAGCTGATCTACCAGGCCTATCCTGTCTCTGCATTCCCATTGCAAACACACAGCAGCAGTTGGGTTTTCAATTGCTGTACCTTCTCATATAAAATTGCCTTGACAGCCAACTCTGACCTTTGGGCTGCCAAGTGACCTTCCTTGTGAGGAGGAATTCTGTGTCATGAGACACCTGTGAAGAAGTAGTCTCTGTTCACATCCCTGTTTCACTTTGGCCAGAGACCACTGGGGGTCTTGGGGGCTTGTATGGCAAGAGTATTTCATTAGCGGTTACTCTGGCTTGAACTCAGGCTGGGGAATACTAACTGGAAGGTCCTGTATCCCATTACACATCCCTGAAACAGCCCTATGTCCTGATTAAGTGCTGATGAAGACTGATTTTTTTTTTTTTGTAGATGTTATTGCATAAGCATCTGGTTGCTGATTTTTAATATTAAAGTGAAAGTATAATGTGCAGTGCTGCTTTCAGCAGGTGGAAGCAATAAAGTAGACAGACAGCTAGGTTGCCAGTTCAGTGTTTACAAGTGATGTGGAGGTGATTTTAATGTGCCTTTGCAAAAGGGAATTTTCTTCTGCTTGAGAGAAGAGGGTTTTTTGGGCACATTAAACCATGTACCAAAATCTCTACAGCAATTTCAGTGTAGCTCTGATGTTACTTAAAAACATAAGTGAGCCGTAGTGTGACACACTTCAAATCAAAACTGTTGTCCACATGAAAACTGTATTTTCTAATATCTCAGCAGCAGCTTCCAGAGAAAACAGGATGAATGTTACTGTGTTTACACAGGGAAATATAAGCATATAGCCAAAGTCATTGGAAGGCAGAAAAGGCAAGTTAAGAAGACCTGAGTTTACACTGGTTTTGAATATGAGAGGCTCTGATAAATGGCATGTTGCTTTTTTCAGTGTTATGTCTGATTCCAGCACTCACTTATGCATGATTAGTTGTCGCGGTGCTTTTGTAATTTTGTTTTGTTGGTCTTTCAGTCTTTCACAGTCTGTCTAGTGTGGATGGATGGAGGCTGTATCTCAAAATTACCACTGAAGAATAAGTTTTTAAAACATTATTTCTGGTGCGTGAAAGCAATATTGAACTATCTGGGCTGTCCTACAGAGGCCCAAAGGTATGATTTTTTTTGGAGGGTGTTATAATTTCAAGGCAAGCACATGTCCAATGGGCTTGGATGCATGATACCCATTAGCTAGGATTCACAATGTCCGAGTGGGAATACTTCGCACAGAAGTCAGGTACACAAAGCAAAGTGGGGATCTGTGTCAGTCTGAGTCATGGGAAAGGTAATGTGGCTCATCTTTGTGGAGCCTAATGAAAATTGATTTTTTCCTCTGCTTTCCTAAAACTGGAAGCGTGGTATTTGAAGGTTGCTCTCAAGAGCAGACTTTGTCCATCTTGTGTCTGTCTTCTGCAGCTTATGACAATTGGCCGTACCTCTTCGGTCCTGAAATGAAGCATTCCAAAGCCCCCACTGGCTGTGAATAAACCTTCTTCTAGCAGTGTAATTTGCCGAATCTGGAATTTTCTCTGGTTTGTCTTTCATGTCAGAGCTGAATTTCTTTGCTCAGTAGATCAATTTTACAATCTTGGTATTTATTCTGGGCTCATCACTGTGTTGTCTGTATGTGATGTTGCCTTGAGCGAGAACCATTCCAGTATTGTTTATCCCCGAGGACTTGCAGGAGTGGAATGAATCTGTTCCGGGAGTTGATGTTTTCTTCCCTTGGAGAGACCAACCTCTGATCTGAGGTTTCCCTGTCTGGGGTGACATACTCCCATGTGCAGACAAGCAGCACCAAGGCAAAGTTGCTTGAGGCCTGTTCTGAGGGCTTCATTAGGACTGTGCTGCTCTTCTAGCTTTGCCTGGCAATTTTGCTCAGGATGCAGAGACTGAGGAGCTTTAATCACTTCCTTAGTGCAGGTCGCGGTTTTCGCACTGGTTTGCTTCCTAAAAGGAAAGTTATCAGCACAATCTAAAAGGAATCATACTTTAAGAATACTTTCCTTTTTTAAAACAAAAATTTTCATATGGTAGTGCTTATTTTTTTAAAAAATTTCTCTACAATTGGTGGAACAAACCCATATATATGCTGGATGAGTGCATGAGAAGCAGAAAGTGGTTTTCTTCTTTCTTACTTCAAAAGAAAGAAGAGAACTGCACAGTGTGTTTTTACTGTCCAAACCGAGTGACATGTAACACAAATATCGTAAGTGAATGTTTGAATATCAAAAATTTAAAATCCTTATTTTTCTTTAATAGGCTAAAGAAAAGAATATTCAGAAAAGAATAATACGGTGTCTAAATAGCTGCTGGCAAATATCCTTCTCACACCACCGTCCTCTCCAGTCTGGGAATAGCAGGAGTATGTCAGCACGTGTCTCAGCTTTCAGGTTACCTGCCTGAGCCAGGTGCAGTCAGAGTAATGATTCCAGTACATGGAAGGTTTTACTGGCACTCCAGCCTTGTTTGAGGAGAGGCTTCACAGGGAGCCAGTGGAGCAGCAAGAGCAGGGGAGGGCCGGGTACTGATGAGTGTGCACTAGGTGGCTGTGATCAGCAGCGTGTGCTTGCCAAATCCTGATGCATTAATTTCATGTTCTGCTGAGCTGTAGCTGGGAGAGAGTCTTCTGTTCAGGTGTTGATGGGGACACTGACTACGTCAGTGTTCTTCTGGTGAGAAAGGCTGGAAGTGATATTTAATGTCACAGTCTGTTGTGATAGAACTGATCCAACCTGAGGATCATCTCTCCATTGATACAAAACCACGAGTTCTATTAGTCTGATAAATTTCTGATAACTTTAATAAATGAATATAAAATTCCAACTGTAACATATATGAAATTTTAGTATGCAAAAGAAAGGAACTCTGTGTAACTTATAGTTTCTCCTTGTTTTTGCTCAGATTCCTGCTTGCGGTACAAGACACAAACCTTTTGTTAAGACATTGTGCTAAATTTTCCACCAACACATGGTTTAATGCTTCCTGCCTTTTAGTTCTCAAAAATCTAGGTAGATTGGACAGTGCAAAGAAAATGAGGTGCAGAGCAGTGAAATAAGGCCATGCACTGAGTTGGTTAATTCCAGCCTGCCCTACTGCATCATCTGGCAGGGCTGATTTGATCTGATCAGATGCGGGCATGCTACTTCTGCCAAAATGCAAAGTACAGTGCTTATGCTGCTTTTATGCTTGGGGTTGGCTTCATGAGAGCCACAGGAAGATAGATTATGGCTGTTGGAACAAAATTCCCTCTTGAAAATGTTTTGGGTGCTTTTCACGTTTTGGAAGAGTAAGTGAACACCAGTTCAGTGCTTTGTGTAACAGGGCTGTGAAGTTTTTGGTCTGCTTTTAGGATCTTTGGAGTCTCTACTATTCCTATGGATCTACAACCTAACGTGACTAGTCAAAGAGTTGGGAGAAAAATCAAAATGGCTGGAGTTATAGCCCAGGTAATTCACTATCCAGAGAACACTGTGAAAAAGGAACTTATTATGGAGACACAAAGTTCGTATAATTTCTTCAAGGGAAAAGTCACATCCATGTTTTCATTCCAGTTCCATTTCAAGAACAGTTTTGAAGAAAGTAATCCATGGATTGTAATCCATGGATTTGTGACTGTTCAAGAATTTTGGTCTCAATATTGTTTCCTGAAAGACTGTGTTTAGTCAATGATGGGGACAAATACATTTTATGTTTATGATGACTTTAAAACCTGTGCAGTTTGAATAAGGAATAATGGAAACAGTGGTTCATAAAGCTATTTTACTGCTAAACTCCTTTGGTGGGCATCATGTGTGAGGCTGCTCTCTTGAGCGTTCAGAAAACTCACTACTCAGTGTCCAGTATCAGAAATCATATCATGAACCCACTTGTATCTACAAGCTTATCCTGATTGCTTTTGCCTATTTTTTTTGTGAACTACTAAAAGCTGCTCTGAGGACTGTAGGTTTTTGTGTTTTCTATGCATTGTTTATCCTCAAAGTTTTTAGTTCATTAACAAATGCCTATTGACGTGAACTGTGGATTAAATCAGGATCACAGTTTTAATTCAGAGATTAGTATCTTTTGTAGCTGAGGTAGTGCAAATTAAGAGGCATGTGAGATGTGATGGGTGAGGGTTGGTGAAGGGGAGCTTCTACTGTTTCATTGTACTTGACTGATCCTTTAATTTTTAGGATGTGCTTCTCCAAAAATGACGTTTCTGTTAATGTTGGTGATGTTGCCCTGCAGTGATCTGATGGCATGTGGATGAAAGTGATGTTAATACCTCCACAGCCAGGATGGGGCCCCAAAGGCTTCTCTCTCCTCCTGTGCTGATACAAATGAATGGGAACTCAGTCAGGTTACTGGTGTTATGTTGGTGGTAAAGAGGCATTCCTGAGGTTGAAATCTCACAATATAGTGTTGGTGGGGGAAATGAGTTGAAAACTCTTCTCCATTTTGTGTCACCAAATCCGATTTGTTTTTGTCAGTAGTCTCAGCTAAATGTTTTATCTTCTCCTTGCTTTCCCCTGCCTCCCAACCTCTTTCCCCCATTGACCTCTATGAGCACAGTCCTGGCTGCTGATTTATCAGGGCAGGCTGGCTCAGCACTGTGTGGAGATTGCTTTTAATTAACTCTCTTCGTTTTGCCAACCTTCAGGGAGCAGCAACCCTTTAATGGTTATAATACTTTATCTGGATTTATATCCACCTTATGTGTTTGTTGCTCTGCTTCCTCACATGCTCTTCCTGAGTCATTTCCCCAAATGAAAGGTTTGTTTCAGGTCCCTCATACAGGATGAGGAAGAGAGGCTGCAGTGGCTTCTGGACTAGAAGGGTAGACACCTGAGTGTTTTGGAGGTGGATGGGGATTATGAGATGATGCATTTTGGGGCTGTCTTGAAGCAAGACCCATTTCAGTGACTTGCCTCTATGCATGGGGAGAGGCAGCTTTGTTTTGTGGTTACAGCATGGCAGATGAGTGCCTACTACATTAAATCTGCCCCCTGACTTCTTGTATGACATAGATATGTCATGAACTCATTGCTACAGTCAGGTTTAACTCTAGTGACTTCTCTTCTCAGTCTGACTGGCCTGGATGTTGCTAAAATGTAGTTAACTTCTCATGTATAAATACAGGTCTAAAGGAGAGTCTCCCTTTACCTGCAAAAGTCTAGCTGGGCCTTCTGTGTGTAGCTCTACCAAGTACAATTTCTTTAAACTGAGCAGAAAGCAGCTGTATAAAATTTCTCCCACCTGGAATTTCCTCTTTACATATTCTACAATGAGGATTTCAGGAGATTCGGACATGAAAGAATTAGAAAAAGTATGTTATTTGTAATGTAAAGTATGTGTCACTTTTGTGTCAGAAAAATGCTTTATAATCATGCCTTAATTAAGCACCATAGTCCCTTTTGTGGTGTAATTTCCTCCATTCATTCCGGAAGAATGGCATGCACTGTCTGACTTGGTGATGGTCACACTCCATGAACCATTGACTCAACATTGGTTTTCTTTTGGTGTTGAGCAGAAGAGTGATGTGTTGAAGGTGAGCAGGAATCTTTCTTTGTTAGCATTTTCATGACCAAACTGAAGAGTGGAAAAGTGGGTTAAGACTGAGTGTCTGGTTCTGATGGAAGAAGTTCACCAAACATTATTATTATGTTATCCTTAATGGCAGTGACTTATGCCCAGGCTGATAAAGGCATTTTTAGGATGCAAAGACTACCATGGAAATGAACCAAGTGGCAACTACTTTTGCATTTCAAAACATAAATGCTGTGCACCAGTCTGTTCAGTACAATTTCAAAGTCATCAGTGTGAGAAGAGTGTTATGTGTCTGCTTGTAAATATGTGTATATAAAGTGTATTTAAATTTTTGTTAAAATGGCAGAGGAAATTAAGAAGTTCCCAGATCTAGTCCTCTCTTACTGAGGAAAAAGAGACACCAGCTGAAAGGAATACAGTCGTGGGTGCTACTTATCAAAACGTTGGCAGTGCATCCCTGCGTAAGATCCTTCTTGTCATCTGGTCTGTGCTTTGTGTTCGTATCTTTCCTATCTTCTCCTGCAGTCAGCTTTACTTTAAAAAAAAATAAATTGTTTGAGTTTATATTTTTATGTGTTTTTGGTGTGATTCCACAGTAACTAAGTCCTGGCATTCTCATCTGACCAAATTGCAAACATATCTGGTTCAGGTACTCATTCTGCTGAGTAGATCTGAAAGTAAATTCCCTTCTCCCCTATTGTTAACTTTCTAGGTTTTTTTTCCACAACTAACTTATCCACAAAGTTCTAGGGTTAGAAGAGGCTGTCTCCTGACGCATCTGAATTCCTCACTGCAAAACACGCCCACCATGCAAAGTTGAAACCTGGCTGGCCCTCAAAGGACAATGTATTTCCCAGGCTGCTGTTTCCAGCTACCTTCTCCTCCATGCACCCCTCAGAACAGAAGAGGAGGAACGGATGAGGGGTGGGCACTCTGCCTTTGGGAAAGGCTCTGACCTGAAAATGGATTGCAATTCCAGCCGAATGGTTCCTTCCCTTGGTAACAGAATTGCACGCCTGGACTCTGAGCTCTTTGCATTAATTTCATCTCTGCTAAACTTTCCCAGTCAATTAACCATGTCCATCTCCTGCTCTAGCAGCCACATGTGCCTTTTCTGCCGCAGCAGGGTTTTGAAGCAGTAACTCCCTGCAGCCTTTGCTGCAGCAGTTTTCCTCAAACAGCTTCCCTCAAGCATGGTTATCAATCAGGACCTGTCAGGTTTTTTTCTCTCCAATGCATCTATTTTCAAAGCCGTATAAGTTTGACCTATTGCTTTTGTCTTTATAAGTACTACTTTTTGCAATAGAGCCCCTAGCTGCATGAAAATTTCAGTCTAAGTGTGAGGAGATTCCACTAAACCTGGATATTTCTTTTGCATTCTGTCATTTTGCCTCCCTTGGGTTTTACTTTTGCTTGTCCAAAAGGCCTTGTTAAGCTGGCCAGCAGTTCTTGTGTGGTTGTTCCAGGCAGCACCCGCAGTGCAGAGTTCTCCTCTGAGTACTTGGCTAACAAGATTTCATGAAAGAGTAGTGAGCTGTTAGAGGCTGGTGTGTCTGAGAGATGCTCAGCCCTGGGGTTTGCTGTAGGCTATCTTTGAAGGGAGTTCTGCACCTACCTGTAGAACAGTTTGGATGCTGGCACTAGAGGTCCCTTGGCAAAGCACCTAAGGGGCCATGAGTGGCTTGAACATGATTTCCTTGCATGTTGTGCTATGATCAATGTCTAGAGTGCTTATTAAAGCAAGAGTCTATGCTTTTTGTCTCGAGCATATGGGTGAGCCTGGTTCTCTTTCTATAGGTACCTGTATCACAAAGGCTGCCATCCTAGTTGCCACTAACTGGGTCCTGTGTGGGCACTTTCAGACAAGAAGACAAAGACCACATTGGCCACAGTGGCTCTGTTAATGGAAAAGTAGGTTTAAAAGAGAAGGTTCCTGGGTCTTATGTCCAGTCCTCTGGTACCATGTCAGATAATCTCTTTCATAAACTGAAAAGTCCTTGTCTTAAATCCCCACTTGGACTGTTTGTTCCCATTACTCCTCTTGGGAGGGTTCCAGAACCCACTGCTCTGGTGGCTGGAAATAGCATTTTAATCCCTAGCCTAGCCCTACTTGTGACCAGTTTATTCCCATTTGTTCTGGTGCCAGCATGGAGTTGTTAGTGCAAATACTATTGCTCCCTCCACGTCTTCCTCTCCACTATGACTTGTACATTTATGCAACACCATTATAAGCCCTGTCAGTCTTTGTTTTGATACACTAAACTTTCTGTGCTATCTTTTCCTTTCCTTTGGTCACTGAATTTTTTATTTTCTTTGTCATCTCTACTCTAGCTTGGGTTATTCGCATTCAGCTTTCTTAAATGTGAGTAGACAGAGTTGTACTTTGTTCCAGGTGGTTTTACCCTCTACAATAACTTTCTTACCTCTTCTGGGGAAGCCTTGCTTTTGCATTTGTTTGTGGTTGTATAGTGCTGCTGGTTCATAGTTATCCTGTGGTGGACTAACACTGTTATGTTTCTTCTTCTGTCCTTTCAGCTGTCGTTGAGATGATGATCTGCAAGTTATTAAATGAAATTTATACTGATTTCACTTCATCTAATTCTTCTTGTCTGATGCTTTTAATTTCCTTGGTGTCCCTTCAGCTTATGTAAGTGGCTAGGTTTTCTCAACACACACACTTTTTGTGCCAAGGTCATTAATGGAAATACTGATTTCAGCTCCCAGACCAATCCGTTCCAGAACTCCAGAAGTAACTTCCCATCAGCCAATTACTGTCTCTGTGTTCAATCCTCTTTTGGTAGTTTTTCAGTCTTCTCACCATTCTTTTAATAATCCCAATCTTCTCAATTTTCAGTAATTTCTCATATACTACTGTATGAAACAGTCTCTAGAAGTCCAAATAGCTAAGAAGCATCTCATGGAAGCAAGATGTCAAGTTATTCTATCACAAGGTATCAGTCTTACATGTTTGTCATTTCCTTGTTCGAGACTGTTCTTGATTGTTTTGTGCCTAAAAACCTCTATGTTAGTAAACTCTAGCTCCATTAGCCTTACTGAAATAATTCCCAAGGCCTGTGTTCTATAACAGTTAACAATGAGTATCTTATTTTTCTTATTATACTCTGGTAATATAGTAGCAGCCATGATTTGCAGTACCTGATTAAAGAACTTGCTAGTAGATGTATGGTTTCATGCTGCAGTTCTTGGGCAGAGATAATTTGGAATTTATGCCATGACTGCGCAAATGTCATTGTGGCTTCCACCTCAGTCATTCCAGTGAAGCACAGCATTCCTTTTAGTTATATGCTTGTACCTATATTGTATTTAATCTATGTACCATTCTAACTGCAAATCAACTGAACTTGGACCGCTTTTATTTTGATGCCTGAAGAATACTGCTGTTTTTTAATAGCTTTTGTAAGTTGTAACTCTTGACATTGGCAATTCTCCCTATACTTCCTGACCTTTAAGATCCATTTTAAAAGTTCTGTTACTACTGTTTTCTGCTCCTGAAGGGTGTCTGTTTAATTCTGATGTCCTATTCAAAGGCAATTATTCAGCCAATAACTTCTCCAGTCTTTCCATATGAGTTTCAAACAATTCTTTCATTTTTATGTAAAGGAAATTCCCAAAGTTCTGCTATATTCTGCTCCTCCTTTGCTTAAGGAACAGGTTTGAAGTACTTTGTGATGATGATGAGTACTGTACAATTTTGTACCTATTCTTGGACTGCAGAAGACTTTGTTGATATAAGGAAAGCAGGGGTGATATAAGCTATGTTGATATAAGGAAAGCAGAGGTGATTCTGTTTATTACTAAGTTGTTTTACTTAATTAGACGATTCCTAAATGTGTCTTTTAAGATTTTATCAGTGTGAAACAATGATGCATCTTTCACTAGAGTTGCAACCACTAAGTAGAAATCCAAATGAGCAACATAAAGTTGATTTTTAAAAATTACCTTATTCCATTTTTCTCCAGTGTTATTTGCCTTATTCAGAGAAAACTGTGTGTAGTATATGCACACAAATATACATAATATAATATAGGAAAAAAAGAATGTATTTACACAGGGTGTTTAGGAAAATGTGGTATTGTTCGTTAATCAATGTCTTTGCATTTTAAACATTTCCATATGCTCCTTACTGATTTATAGCAATACATGATTCAAGTCTTTTCTACTGGTCAGTTCTACAGACTCATAGAAACAGGAAAAATTATATATATATTCCTTTTTTTTCCTTACTGTAGGACTTTGGGAACTTTAAAAATATAGCAGTCTTTGGATCAATGCATATCCCAGCAAGACCTTGCATAAGTGACCTAAAATCGTGTGATCAAACCTCTTCTCCCCTCCCCATCCCTAGAGAGATATTTGTAATTAGATAAAATGAGGACAGAATATGCATAAGTATCTGTTATGCTGGGATTCCTGCCCAGAAAGGAAACTAATGGCCTGAGCTGGCCATAATCTTTTGCACCCTGTGTACTATTGACAAGGCTATGGCTTGAGATGTTGAGAGTTCAGGGGCAGATTTTTGCTGCTGTCTTATGGTAACCTTTCTAAATTGACTGCTTTCCAAAACAAGTGGAATTATACAGCCTGTGTTTTACTCATCATTCATTGTCAGGGACACTTTGCTTGTAAGAGAGGGCCTGATTCTTCAGTCTTCTGCCTAATGCAGTGGAAGTGAATTTAAATTACTGCTTCTGTGGTTTGGAAGTGTTACACATTCACTTTGCCCAGATGTAAATGACCACACGAAGTGCAAGACAGTGGAGAATTAGTAGAGTTGGTAATTTTTTTCCATTTCATCTATCAATTTGCTGCTAGTCACTGGTTCTTCAGAGTGGAGTTTTGTGAACAAACTCATCTCTCTCTAGTTCAATTAAGTAGCCCTCTAAAGCCTGTGTAACAAGTTGTCTAATACTGTGATACTACATAATATAAGAGGATGGCAAATGGATGGCACTTCAGGAATCTGGAGGCTGCTTTACATACTGTTGCTGTTTTCTTCTTTCTCCCAATGCATATGGTAGGTGTCAGCTTGCCCCTCACAAAATTCTAGTTTTGTAGTCCTCTTTTTTTTTGTGGGTTTTGTCTCATTACTTGGCAACGATAAAACAGAAACCATCGGCATTTACAGTTCTGTCAGTCATCCTCAGGTATCCCAGTTGTTGGTAAATCCACTGATGAAAAGCTTTTCTTGGAGCAGGCAGGTAGTGGACATGCTACTTTTCCTCTCTTACTTTGCTTCAGTGTCCTTGGGGTAAATGTCAGTGAAAGTAAGAAGTGTTGTAATAAAAAGAGGAGCAAGGTCACATGAAGAGCATGTCCTCTTCCACATTCCCAAGGAAGGTATCTACCCAGCATTTCCATTATTCGGCCCTGCATAGCTAAATCAGGAAAAGAGCCAAGGCCATACTGAAATTTGATTCTATTTTGAAATTATGTCCAGTTTGGCATCTTTTTGAGCTGAGAAAGTTTGGCTTGCTCTTCTTTTCCACTCACAGTAATTTGCAGAGTGGGAGATTTGGGGTGAATCTTTGTTTTCTGTGTTTACAAGGCAGCAGGAGCTTCTATGGCTGGGCTGGAATGTGTTGTTTCAACACACTGAATGTGAAAAAAACCCCTTCAGCTTCATACAGACTGTGGTTTTTGTTTGTACTCAGTCAGTGTGATTTCACTGAAGTCCCAAAGTTATGCCAGTGTGAGACACAAACCAAGTCTATGTTATTTCAAGACAACAGTACCACCAGAGAAAATTCCTTTTATTTCACCCGCCCTCCTCCCCCACTTAATTTTGCAGACTCTCTGTCCTTGTCAGATATTCAGTAGTGCCTGATGCTTATAATTTGGCAGCAGATGTTGACAGCAGTAGCCACCTATGAGATCCTTAGCAGAAGCCTATAGCTTAACAGACAGGACAGACAGCAGATAACTTCTTAGTAACAGGGGTGGGTCAGAACAAAATCCTGGATCTCAGCACTTCTTGTGAGCTTTGAAGATTGAACCTGGATCTGAAGTTAAATGTCTTTAATGGACAGGATCCAAACACCCACATGCTTTGGCAGAGCTCAGATCCAAATTCTGTCTACCTAAAGAATCAAGGTTCTGTTTTCATGTGGATTCTTCTACCAGTAAAAAGCAAGAGAAGGGGTAAGACAGAAAATATGACACATTGACAAAATTGTTTTTCAATAATATGTTTTTCAAAGTTTTTTCCATGAGGCGTCAGCAGCTCTTAAAAAATCACAGGGAGAGCATACAGTTGTCAATGAGCCAGAACGGTTAAATGTTTTTAAATATTTGAGTTGGGTTATTCCTTCACCTTTCTTTTTCACAAACATGCCTAGTAAAACTCCAGAAGTGAAAACACTTGCTTGGGGAGGGGGATAAAATCCTTTTCAGCAAATAATGATGGTGACATTTTAATTGCATTATAACAACACTGTTAGCAATGGTTTAGGTTTGGCATTGAACTTATACACAACATTTGTTCTTTTATACAGTATTGGTATTACATAGTAAAAATAGCACAATTGCAAAACTCATTTGTTACTCTTCTGCCAACTTTGTTCAGCTGACTGTTGCTGTTTGAACTTTTAAAGCAGTGTTTCATCCATATGTTAATACCAACTGTACAATTAATTCTCTCTGCTTTCAAATGATTCTCTTGTGCCTTAGTAGTTACTTTCCAGTTTGAGCTACCTGCAAAACCGCTTCTGTCAGATGAGCTGTGCTCATCCTGAGTCATTCCCTACACTGAGATGATAAAGAGCAGCCACTGCCTTTAAATTTCCCAGTACATTCCTGCACGGATGTTGTTGCAGGCACTTTGCTTCACTAAGCCACTTCAGGATGGGACTATTCAGAAATTTTCATCTTTCTAGTCTGAGATTTGGACGCAGTCTGTGATGTTTTGGATGCCATATATCCTCAGATTATTTTCTGTCTGTAAAGGATTAAAAAAAATAAAAATCAAGAGGACAAAAACAAGATCCGTAGCATCCACAAATGAGCATTACAAACAATGGTAACTAGTACCAGGAGACAGCTGGCACTGGAAGACTCCACTGGATCACTCTTAAACTAGTTTTGGATTAAGGGAGTAAAAAATCAACTCAGTAAATAGGGATCGGGAAGAACCCTCCCCAGGTGAAATAGTGTTCCTTTGGGTAGTTTCTTAGCTGGGAACAGGCTAACATGCAGCTAGACCTGATGCTACGTCTTCATGGGAGGTTAGAATTCAGACAGAGAAGGCACAGGTAAATTTTAATTTAAAATCTTTTGAATTCTTCCTGGTTCCTACTGTAACATTTAAACGGCATGTTATTTTAGGAAGGGGTTTTTGTTTGTTTTCTTCATTTACTTAACAGTTCCTCATGTGTGAAACTTAAAATGGGAAAGAATCATTATGCAAGTGTTTGTGTGCAGGCTAGAACCTGATCCCAGAGAGGGGAATCAATGGGGTTTCACACTAGGAAGGGCATCAGAGGGAGGGGATACACTTAGAGAGATCAGAGAGAAGCTAAAAGTGCTGTTGGTCCCTAAGAAGTATCTCTTACATAAGGGTTAAATGGAGTGGGTTTGTTTCCTGACAGGCCTGCTCACAGTTTCACTCAATGTTTCCTTTTACATATGTATAAACATAGAATGTGATGGTGAACTTAAGTGTGCTGACTGATATTGGACCCAATCCTTATTTGTTCCAAGATGTCACTAAGGAGTTGTGGCACTGGTAGACCTTTGCTTAGTTGGTGATTGTTTGAGTGGTGATGATGAAAGTTACACTGTAATAAAACTGTGGCTGCACAGTAGGGGACAGTGCTTGTGTGGAGCATTTTTTTTTCTGCTTTAAGTCACAAAACTCTACAGCAATAACTTACAAAATCACTCAGCAGCAGATTTACATAGGGCATCACCTACTCTAGTGGCACTGGTGCTCCCTGGGACTGCAGGTGCCTGTGCACCTAAGGGAACCTGGGGCAGTGCAGGCAAAGCTCCATTTTGTCTCTCCAGGGATAAGGCGTCAAGGCCAGCACTGGTCCAGAAATGGAGAAAAAAGAAGTAGGAAGAGCAGAAATGGAGAACAAGGGGAAGATAACTCCTGCTTCTCTTTTTCCTGCTGGGAGAGTAGGAAAAATAGGAATGGCACATGCAGCTGAGAGCTTTCCTCCAGTGGCAGCCGCTCCCACTTGGCAGCCACCAGCACACTCAGCCTGGTTTGCAAATGGCTTTGATAATGTTCATCTCTCGAAGCTTTTAAAGAACCTAAGCTGCCTTGAGAAGTCCTCCCGAGGCACATTTGGTTAAAACCTTCGAAACATGGGCTTGGAGCAATTGGTCAGGTCACCCATGGAGACTCTGTGGGTTCAGTAACTGGGCCAGTGCTGCCTGACATTTGCAAATGATCTGGGAAAGAATGTGAAGAGGAGGTGGTAAACTAAGCTGATAATACTAAGGATGCTCCATGTGGGAAGAACACAAGGTTGCTGCAAAGTGTTGAAGAACCTAATGAAATTGAATTATTTGACTAGTTATGTTCAGTTTAGATAAATGTAAATTAAGACACATAGGGAAAAATATCCCAAATTAACATATACGGGAATGGGGATGGAATTGGTTACCGACACAAAAAAGTTTTGGAGCTATAATAGATCTACCAAAGTGATATTTGTGCTCAGTAATAGGTAAAGATAATAAGGTAATAATTAGAAGAAAGGGAGAGAGGAAGGAAGAGATGCAGGCTGAATGTTAGTATCAAAGGAAAGAAAACAAACATCATTACTATGAGAATATATTTGACACATACAGATCTTTTCCAACCTAAATGATTCTGTGTTACTGTAATTCTATGTAAGTCCAAGGTTTGAAACATGCTGGAATACTGTGAGCAGTTTGGTCTTCCTGTGTTGAAAAGGATACAATAAGCTGAAAGATGTACTGAGAAAGAAACAAGGAGCATCAAAAGGAATGACTTCTGTATGAAGAATTATTAAATTGGTTTGGGTTTTCCAGTCTGTAAAAAGATTTCTGGGTCTCTCTATATGAGAGAGGTTCCTGAGATCAGGAGCATCATGGAAGGGGCAAATACGGGGATGGATGTATGTTCATTCTCCCTCTTGAAGTCAAAAGTTAGGACATCAAATGAGATTATCAAGAGGCTGGTTCAAAAGGAACAAAAGAAGATACATCTTTGCTAAATATTAAATAAACCTGTGAAACTCTTTACAATGGGATGTATGGGATATTGAAGTTTATGGAGATTGTGGGCTCAAAAAGCATCAGTTTTACAGAAAGTAGAGCCTTCAATGGCTATTGAATTTCTTGGTATCTGAATCACAGTTCACCAGAGGCTGAGATGAGATAAAAGTATATTTCCTGCAGAATATCACTATATCCATATTTGTGTGCCTCCTAAGGGATTCCATACTGGCCTAAGTTTAAGACCAGGTTAGATGGATCTTCGGTCTGACCTGATTTGGCCATTTTTGTTTCAAGGTCTCTGGCAGTCACACAGTACTTAGCAGTGTTGCAAGAAAGGCCTTGAGAAGTTTCAAAATAAGAGACCCAGAAATGCAAGATGGAATTATGATTACTGGCTGAATAACCAGAGCTTTATTTTGTTCTTTGCAATGTTTTCTCCTGCATGTCAACCCTAGGGGGAAGTCTGTGTGCCAGTTCACTCAGGTCTTGCAACAACCTGAGACAACCTGTTTATTAAACATACACTTTGGCTTCTGTACAGAGGAAATGGCATGATCCAGACTGGTAATGCAGGGACTTGCATTTAGTTTCTGCCTACACCACTGACTTTCTGTATATATTCAGACAAGTCCTGTGCTGTAGTGTTTCCCTATGGAAAGAATACATAAAAACCTTTATGTCTCTTCCTAAAGAGAAGTTTGAGATACATGGTTGTAAAGTGGTAAATAAGTGCTAAAACTTGTGAATAAATGCAAAGTGTTTGATGGTGATTTTTTTTAATGGGCATTGCATTTAAGAAATTTACTGTCACTAATGTCTGTTCATAGGCCTCTCATTCAGACTGAGTTTGAAGTAAAACCTATATTCAGATTCATTCTAAAGGAAAAAATGTTAATTAATTGTTTCTGTTCTTATTAGTCACTTTTTTGTTTGGTGTGTATGTCTGGGTGAACCCCTGGGAAATCTGCAGTGGTCTGATCTGACTAGAGGAAGCATTATTTTTATTGTCTTTTCTGTCCTGTTGCAGTTGTTTTTTTTTTTTTTTTTCCCCTCTTCTCTCACTAGGTCTCTGTTTATGGAATGAATTTTCCAGTCATGTCTCAGATTCACAATCATAGGTGACCTTTGCTCTTCCACGTGGCTCTCTTTCTGCTCCTGTGGCCATTTGCAGACATATCTTATAAGTTAATATTTATAATGAAAAGCAACTGATGGCACTTGCACATAAGGTGGTTGTCCTCTCTTCATGCTGTGCAGCAGCATGCCTGAATTCTGATGAGAAGACAGAGATTCTCTTGTTCAAAATTAAAGGTATTCAGTGGAATGATTAATAATTGCATATTACCCACTTGATCAGATATTTGTAGATGGTTTCAGGACAGTGTACACATTGGGTAAGAAACATAACAAAATCCATCTTTCCCAGAGTGCTAGCTAGGTATTCACATAGCTTTCCACAGTTGGGAGGAAGCTCTTATGTGCTCCTTTTATGTATCAGCATTTGAGCTCTTAGATATCATATTTTTGAGAAATCTTTAGAGATGAAACAAAACTTTGGCAGCATGACCAAGAAGACCTACCTGATCGCCTTTACTACTGGGATTCAAGTGCTGGGATCACATCAGTGCTCTGCCTCAAAGCTGCTACAGGTCAGGAAGTGGGGGAGAGGACCCAGGTGCTTGTGCAAACCTCCTCTAAGTCTGACTAATAAACTTCTAAACACTTTTCAAATGAAATAGCTGAGACTTTGAGGTTCCTTGGAGAACCTTACCACAGCAGAAGAAATCAGCAGCTCCTATTCATGTATCCGCTTTGTGCTTCCATGTGGAATAGTCCTATTGGATATGGGGGCAGTCAAAATGTAAATGCAAGTCTACATTGCAAGAGTAAGGCAATAGATGTGCAATTGCTTCTTGATATTATTGCATGTTTCTTTTGCTTGATGATGGCTTTGCAGGGCCATTGCAGCTGGCTGCTTAGGAAGACGTGTGGATTGTGAAGAGAGGCTGGCAGTAAAATAATTAGTATTGGTATTAATATATTTTATTTTGTGCCAATTACTTAACTTTTCTTACCTGAACCCACGTGTTCTATGTTTTTTTTTTTCTGATTCCCACTGCAGGATACGTGGAGTGAGTGGCTGTGCGTTACTTAGTTGTCAGCTGGTATTAACCATACGCTCTGGAATTTGTTTCCATTTACACTCTAAACTGCTTGTGTGCCAGTTACAGCTACTTTTTGACTTGGAAAAAAATGGTTATTTGAATGACTTCTTGCTCTCAATTTTACGTAGTTTCCTCTTGCCCACGTGTCAATTCTGCATGAAGGCCACCATGCCCTCTTGCTCTTTGCATAAGTGTAGAGAAGCACCTAAACATGGCCTAGCAAACATATTCTATGCTATGCAAACAGTAGCTCTGTGCAAAGGGCACCCACCACGCCTATGCTGCCAGGGAGTGTGCTCAGAGGGTGGTCTTGTCTCAGGCTTCCCTTGTTAATTTGAAATTCTGATTGTCATGTATGTTGCACTGCTTCACTCTCTGCCCAGTGACCAAAGGCATCCAGTTATGAAGCAGAACCACAGATTAAAAAAACCCAAAACAACCACAACCAAACCCCAGCATATACCACACCCAGTCCCCTAAGAAAACAAACATTCTAACTGAAGATATGCTACTTTTTGAAGGGAACACCTGAAGTGCCCATGAAAATGAAGCAAAATATATTAAGCTGAAATAGAAACACAAACACTAATTAAGTGTTAATGTTTCAGTTTAAGTGAATATTATGCCTTAGTTTCACTTTCCATTATCTGTGTCCAATCCCGGTTCTAGTTAAAGATTTTCTCTTTCTTTTCGGTCTCTGAAAACCATCACCTAGAAGTTTAAGGTAGTTGATAACACTGTGAAAGGGTTAATTTTTCATCCTCTTGCAGTTTAAGAGGCCTAGGAACAGTCTCCTTGCCAATCTTCCAAATTCAATCCCAGTTTTTCCTCACTTGATGTTACTTTAGTGGAAGAAATTATAAATATTTCTAGGTATTAGGATATTGTATTTCTTTAATCCCTGGAAAGGCCAAAATGAGATGGAGATAGGTAGGCAAACACGTGACAAAGTGGAGTGATGAGTTACCACTGTTGAAGCAGGGCAAGAGGTCAGGACTGAGGGAAGGATTGGAAAGAAAATGTGTGTGCGTACATGTGTGTGCTACTTTGCTTTGAGAATAAGTCAAAGAAAAGGACTGCAGATAAGAAGGCATCCGATCCTTTAAAGGGTTTTCAGGGTTTTGATTCAAAGAAACTGGTATTCTGTTGGGATAGGGGCATGGATGCAGGTTTTTTTTTCCTCATTAATCTCTTGGTTTCCCTGTAATTGCAATGGGGACTCTTCTAAAATATAAGTTCTCATGGCAGTGCTCTCCTCATATGCTAATGAAGAATAAGATAGTGATGGTGGGGGAAAACTCTCAAGTCCTTTGGAGTGTGAAAACCAATCTAAGGGCTGGCTACAAGGAATGGTGACACAGGAAAACTTGGAGAAGATGATTGCCTGGATTCTAAGGCAGAAGTGCTTTATTGAAGAAGAGCTGATTAGGGAAGGCCCTGTTTGGGCAAGTGACTGACAAAAGGACATTGGGGAATGAATAGCACGCATGGTAGAGACATGGTAAGGTATGAAAAGAGATTTTGTAGGCCAGAAGGGAAATGAGGACACAGAAAGACACATTGTAATACAAATTAAAGACATTTCCTTTAATTAATTCCTTTAAAAATTACTATTAACTAGAAATGAGTATTGTAAGTAGCTCCCACTAGGCTGTGATTTCCTTGTACTAATTGAGCAGTTTCTGACCCAAAGAACTTGCAGCTGGCAGCTGCCACTGGTCCTTGTCCCTGAGAACTGCTGGGATGGGCATACCTTAGCAAATGAAGAGCATGAGAGCAATTAGCTATCCACAATGTTCCCTGGAGAGCATAGCTTGTGGGGCCTGCTGTGATATCCTTGGGCATAAGGTTGGGATTTTGGATGAGAAGGCTCATATCTGGGAAAACAGGAAGACTTCTTTTCCAGACCCAATGTGAAAAAGGGGAAAGAGAGAGTTTGGGAAGAAGTGTAGTGGGAACAGTGGGAGGACTCTCATGGTGAAAGAGAGTAAAACACATCTTCAGCAGCAGGTGCCAAAGCTGGTAATACTTGTATTCTTGTTCCTGAGGGGAGGTGTGAGGCAGAAGCCCTTCTCTGCATTCAGGGTTTTATAGACTGAATGGGTACCACAGCTTGGGGCATCAGATTGCTTTTCCACCCACTGGTAATGGAAGGAAATCCCTCTTCCTCCTACTGCTTCCCATGAAAAGTGGAGGCAGGAAAGGGCAAGAGAGTGTTAGGGATACCTCTGCACCAGGGTATTGCAGCATGGACACAAGCTGCACAACCATCCCACTGAAGTTTTGTGGGTTACTGCTTTGGGAGGAAGCAGAAGCAAAGAGCTTGGCTGCTCTGGCTCATAGACTTAACCCTTGGGTTGCTGAGCAGGATTTGTCATGCCAAGTCAGACCTGTTGGCTGCTTCATCCGGAGTCTTATTCTGGCAGTGTTTTTTGAAGCTTGATTTTAAATGTCTACTAGGGGTCTTAAGTGGAAGTTTTTTCATGAGAGCCCAACTATTTAGGCTAAAGAGATGGTGAATGCTTCTTCAGAGTTTCTGTTTGCTCCAACAGATTCCCTCTCTGGTGCCATTCCCATTCCCACTTCCTTCTCGCAGGACCTGGTAGGGACTGAGAAATGTAATCCCATTTATTTTGCTCATTGGCTCACAGGTTCTGTGCCAACCAAGTTTGGCAAGGAGATCTTGAGGGGAATCCTGACAGTAATTCCTTTGGGGTCTGCCTGCCTGTGAGCAGCTAAACTGACCTGACCAGCTCTTCTCCCTCCCTGCTTCTCTTAGATTTTCTCATAAAGATCCTGCAGGCTTTGTGTCACCTGGATGTTTTAGTCCTAAATGCCCAACAACAGCTTTCAACATACTTCGTCATGAAACACGACAGAGGCAGTCTCCCGCCCTTACCATCCATCTGTTTCTGGTAGAGTAATTGAGTTGTTCCCTATTTTGTGCTTTTTTGTATTCCAAACTGATCAGTACAAATTAGAATCTGGTGAGCTTCAGTCTCTGTTGTTTTCCTGATATAGTGGTTCATTCACTAACAGAGCTTGTAAAATACTCAATTTTGAAACCTGTCACATTCTGACCAGGTATTAACAACAGCACAAGGGCTGTTAGATGGGGCTCAGGCTCTTGTTCCTATATAAAGTATTGGCTTTAGAATCAACTTTTATGTTCTCCTAAATGACTGTTTCACCCTTCCACTCTCATTCCTGCAGTAAGGATTGGCAAACACGAGGAAAACTTTTACATCATAGGTGTAAGACAAAGGGATGGAAAAGCCCAGCCCATGAGCCACAGGTGTATAAAAGTGGAATGTGGGCATTGTGCTGTTCATCTTTAAGGGGGGAAAATAAAGCTGTTTTGTGTCAGGAAAGGTTTTCTAGGACATTGGTATTTGCAGTATTGCAGTGGTCCCAAGGACATCATCTTCCAGCTATGGTTTGGCGTGATGCTCATCTATTATGTAAAAAAAAAAAAAAAAAAAAAAATTGTTCAATTTGCTACACAATGTTCAAGTTTGCCACACAAATTTCATGTAGAAATTTGGTGGATGACTTTACTGCCCTGCTTAGTTCTGTCCCCTGTCCAGGACAGGGCTTCAAAACTAGCAGTGGACATTGTGCTGGTGACCAGGGCAGCTCTGAGCAGGAAAGCTCTGTATCCTGTGCAATGTGCTCAGAGACTCCTTCCTCTGCTGCCCCTATCCTGACACACCTCCTTAAGAAAGGAGCCACAGTCTGTCCTATATTTTTGCTTCTCCTCATTACAGACCTGGTGGTAAGGAACCACACCTTCTTACAGTCATTGCTTAAATACTACCATGCCTTTAACTATATCCACTGGAACTATGGGTGGGAGAGTAGCTTTAAGAAAGCAAGTCTATTTCCAAGAACTGTGCTGATGAATTTTGTTCAGCCAGTGAACAGACTTACCAGGCTTTATGCTGAATCCAGTCCATGCTATACAGGATTTTGTCTGTTTAATCACTGCTGTGTGACTCTGTGTGTAGTGCAGAAATAGTCAAAAAACTGTGTTATTATGATGCCTCTCATTGTCCACTCATCATGCCTTGAATTGAAGTGCTCAGAGTAGCAGTTCACATTTTCAAAGCACAACACCAGTCATAATATGAAAATTCCTATGATGGAGTCATGTAATGGTATTCCCAGTTTTAAAACTGGGGAATTGAAAGAGAGAGAGAAGGAAGGGTGAAATGAATTCAGAGGCCTGGGACTTGATAAAGATTCAAATAGCATTTAGGAGTTGCTGGTCCCTATACTTGTGTTAAGCATGACAAAACATGCCTCTCTCTGGATATTATTTATGTAATCTTACATGCATATGTATATTACAATTCCACATGACTGTCAGTCATCTTAGGGAAGCTTGTTAAGAGCCACACTGAGGTGTTCCCCACAGAGGTTCACCTGACTGCATCATTTTATCAGACCCTCTCTAAAACCCTTGTCACAGGTGTCAATAGAGATACTTTAAGTGAGTGCTGGAAGCAGTGGGTTTTGCGTGGGACAGGATGTTGTATTTGTCATTTTTGATCATGTATTCTGAAGTGGTAAGATGAATTTGAAACAGTTATTCTTGGAAAAGCTGCACTGTACAGAGAAAAAAAATCATAATCTAAGAAAAACACAATGCCAGAAATAAAGGGTACAGCTACAGAGTAATAACAGTTGAGTTGGATACACTGGAGGTAGCAATGCAATGTTAATGTTTTCTGACTGCAGCTCCTAATTTGAAGAAAACTTGATGAAATCCTTACCATGCTTCCTTTTACCCTGCTCTGCCCCAGTTGGTGTTACTTTTTGAACATGTTGCTTAGCTGTTCCCATTTTTCTGTGAAAGCAAGGCTTTTAAACAGAAACAGAACCTCTGACCCTCTCACCTGACACCTGCTAAAGTTATATGGCCTCTCCACTTACCACTGAACACCTGAAGCTGTAAGAGGACACCTCTCCCTTGCTAGATTGAAGTTCCAAAAAGCTTAGAAACCTGTTTCTCTTTTCCCTTGAGCTCAGAGAATACTATTTGGACAGGAAAATTGAGGGTGAGATATAAGTATATGAAAGAAGAGCCTCCTTCCTCTTCTCTGTCTAGTCAAGTTGGACAATTCAGATTCTGTGTTTCCTGAAAATGTTAATGAACTCTGCAAGCTGCCTGAAGAAACTAGAATGAGAAGCATGCCTAGCAGTTGAATTTCAGGCATCATGAGTCAGAACAACCAACCTGAGTTTCTTGCATCCTTAGTGTCCTCGGACAGGTTATTTAACTGCTCAGGGATTCAGTTTCATTTCCTATATAAGGAAAACAATAAACCTCATATGCAGTAAAGGAGTGTTTAAGGTTTAGTTGATGCATACTTGTAAAAAGCCTTAAAAGGGCCTATTGAGAGACAACCTGTAATTATCATTGTGTGCATCATGATTACCTGAGATTGCTCCTCATGATTAACTGAGATTGCTTCTACATGTGTATGTGTACATGTATGCACCCACCTGATTCAGGTACACAGTTTGCTGAGGGCACCTGCCCAGCAGGAGATTCAAAAAGGAATTCTGAGATTTGGAGGTGAAGTCTTCTGCTAATGTTAAATTAGTTGCTTCAGTGAGAGCTGACATTTACTGAGGTATTAACTTTAGGAAAAGGAAGGGGTGATGAAGGAAGAAAAGAAGTACTCCTCCTTGTATTTGGTGGTTGCAGGTTCTTTCCTTTATCTACAGCATACTTACAGGCAAGATCTTACTAGACTCCCTCACCTTCCCTTACAAGATCAAGGGCTCCTTCATTCAAAGGAATAGAAGATATTTTATGCTCCACAACCCTTTTAAGCCTATGGCTTCTCTCCAAGGGTGGTAGCTCTATTGGTGTTTCTAGTGATGTGCTGGCTTGTCCACAGGAAACTAAATCGAAGCACCTCACCCCTCCAGTTTACAAATTCTATGCTATGCATACCATACATGCAAGAGTAGGTCCCTGTCATGAGAAGCTGTGTGGAAAAGGCAAAGGTGAATTTTGGTAACTCAAGTTCTACAGCAGATGTTCAGTGATATTACTGATCTCGGAGAAGTACAAAGGAATGAAAGGTGTGGTTGAAGGTAGAGCTTTTAGTAGGGCAGCTTCCCCCCTCTCTGGATTTTATATGTATTTTTAACTTTCTTGCTTCTAATACCTTGAAATGAAATGGAAAACCTCAAAGAAAACTGCTTTATTCTTTAACTGAAAATTTTAATATTCACATGTAATGTAATCAGAGAATGTCTAAGACATGTAAATGCAGGACTGGACCTTCTTATCAAAGAGTTACCTGATCCCTCTTTAGTGTTTGACCAAGAACAGAATGCCATGTGTTCAATGTGTGAGGTAGATAGAGGGAGCAGGGAATTTCTGGGGTAATAATTTGGAAACTAGAGGAGACTGGGGGCTGTTCTCACAGATTGTTTTGGTGTGGAGTATACCAATTTATCAAAACCAATCCAGTTTGCAGAACACAGTTGATTTTTGAATTAATTTCGTAATTTAAATGGTTGACGTTGTTTTTCAGAAAAGTTTTAGAAGATGTAAGAACATTCCATTTTGGTATTTTCTGATTTATTTCTTTTTAAGTGGAAATTACTTAATAATTCACAAGGCCCCAGAGGTTAAAATCAAAGCAAAGCACTGTAATTGACTTAAAGACTTCTTTTTAAATGTATTGTCAGTTTATGCCCTTTTCTAAGACTTTTAGATTCTTGTACTGTTGTGGGAGAGGGAAACAAATCTTCAGATCACCAGAGGTGAGAAAATAATTTTGCAAGCAGATCTAGTAAATGAGAGATGTTAAACCAAGAAGTTCTAATCATAGTTCTCTGACTGTGCTATGTTGAAGAAAGCAGAAGCTTGTATTATAACCAGGACTGCTGCTGCTTGCAGAATCACAGAATCACTTAGTTTGGAAAAGACCTCTAAGATCATCAAGTTCGACCTTTGACCAACCACACCAATCACCACCTTGTCTAACTAGAACATAGCACCAAGGGCCATATCCACTAATGTCTTGATCACCTCGAGGGAGGGTGACTCCACCACCACCCTGGTACATTTGTTCCAATACTTAACAACCCTTTCTATGAAGAAATTCTTCCTGATGTCCAACCTTAACCTCCTGTCATGGTAGCTTGAGGCCATGTCCTCTCCTCCTGTTACTGGTTGGGAGAAAAGGCTGATCCCCACCTGGCTACAATCTCCTTTCAGGGAGTTGTAGAGAGTGATAAGGCTACACCTGGGACTCCTTTCTCCAGGATGAGCAACTCCAGCTCCTGTGGATGCTCCTCATAGGAATTACATTCTAGACCTTTTACCAGCTCAATGTCTTGCAATAAGGGGCTCACAACTGAACACAGGATTCAAGGTGCAGCCTCAGCAGTGCTGAGTACAGGGGGACAATCACTGCCCTGCTCCTGCTGGCCACACTATTTCTGATCCAAGCCAGGATGCCACTGGCCTTCTTAGGCACCTGGGCACACTGCTAGGCCACGTTCAGATCCATTGCACAGGGTTGCAATACTGCTCATCTGAAAATCGTGACACAGGCTGATCCTTCTCTTCAGGAAGGTTAAAAACCCATTTCTTTTTTAATGATGCCTTTTGAGTGCTTGTCTTTACATATTGGATTTTGAGCCTTTAGGTTACAAGTGCAAGGTATTCCCTGTAAACCCAAGAATTAGAAACACTTCTATACCTATAAAACTACAGCTGTGTTAATCATAAGACTCTGGAGTAGAAGTTTTAGGAAGAACACTACATTGCACAAAACATTAAATCAATCCATGGGAACAGGTAAGACCTGCTTTATGCTTTTTTAATACTGAAAGTGAGTTGAGAACTGTTGATAGCTTCTGAGAATCAAGGTAGGCACTTGACCATTCTTGTTTATTGACTGACTACATAGAAGGCATGTGAAAATGAATTCTTCTTAATAAAGATGCCTGGAGTTGCAAAGAGAACATGATTCATGCAGATTTTATTGGCTGGCCCTTTTTTGTGTATGATGACAACGTATCTCAAACTGAAACAAAGTGAGGCTCTTTCATGCTTGCCAGAATATATTTAGCCTTCCATAAGTTACTCACCTGGTAAACACTCAATTTTGCTAGCTTGTTTTTTTTTTTTTTTTAGGAAAGATGCCTGCTTTTGCCCCACTTCATGATCAATAAACAAAAATGCAAGGAAGATGAATAGCTGATACAAGGTCACACACTGAACTATCTGCTCAGCTGCCTTTTGCACTGTAGACCAGTCTGACTTATGGGCAGGCAAATGAAGACCAGCAGTATTTATCTTCTTTTTTCTTCTCTTTCCTCATTTCTCACATGCAAATCAGTCCCCCTCACAGTCAGGGATTTCTTGCTTAGATTCAATATTTTGTACAAAAGGCACCAGAATGGACACATCAGTTCATGGGATCTTTCCTGGTATTGTGCTGGGCCAGCTTCCAAACCCAAATGAGCAAATGAGGTAAAACTGGATTGGAGACTGTATGAGGGACAGAGTCTTGGTCATAGGGAGACCACAACTGGGCAGAGAGCAACTGTCTTCTACTAAATCTTTCATGAATCAACAAATGATGCTGCATCTCTATCACAGGCTTTGGGCTCACTGAAGCTTCTCAGTAAGGGAAGTAAAGCCTTTAGATATGCTTGGCAGGACAGAGGGGGCCCTGGGGACACTCTAAAGACAGCCTATTCCCTCTTTTACAGTTGTATCTAAAGACAAAATATTAATGTACTATTCCTGCTGACAGAGTTCTCTTAAAAACATACTTCATTGCGTGCAACTTAGTTTTCAGAGTGGCTGTTAAAGATTAGGCTCACTGTGGAGGCTTGGATGGGGAACTGCTGTTGATGTAGAAAGAATAATACTCCTGTGCCTTTTGGAGGGGCAATTTGGATCTCCTCCCTTGGTGCTTTTGCAGCATGCTGTTGGCATGGCACTTGCCTGGCTGCTGCTCTCCCAGCCCGGTCCCTGCTCCTTCAAGAGGGTCACCATTTCAGCTACCGTTTTCTGTTGAAAGATCAAACAATGTCCAGCTTTATCTCCTGCCATGAAAACCAAGTCTCCCATCTCCGTGTGAGATAGACTATTCCCTCATGAAATGCCTCATGTCTTCCTCCCTCAAACTCCTTTTAACTTGTTTATAGTCTGACCAGGTAGTTTGTTATATTGCTATATGTGGTTTATACAGCTGGGCCTCCGAAAGGGAAAGAACCCTCCCAAACCTGAAGCTCACACACTTCTTTCTCCACCTCCTCTTCCTTCTCTCCTCCCCGCCTCCCACACCGGAAAAAAAAAATTCAACTAATCAACGGTTGTATCTATTATAATATTAGTCTGTGGGATACTACATGCAAGAGCAAATCCTACAGAAGCCTCTTGCACCTGCAGGGGAAATGTTCCATATATGGCATTGAGGCTGGCAGAGGCTTGATTCGGAATAAAATTTAAATGATTCTGGTCGTTTTGCCACATCCTGTTTCTCTCATTTATGCATGCACTATTTTGATAACCAGCGAATAGTTCTCACTTTGCTGGAGCTAAAGATAGCCTTGAATTGTAGCACTAGTGCCCTGCTCCTTTAGAAGTGCTCAGGCTCTCTCCCCCTGGGGCCAGCCTCAAAAACTGGAGTGAGACTAAGTTTCCTTTCTGGCATTTCTTTAGGTTTAGCATGATTTCATAACTGCTTTTGAAGTGTTTCAAAGTAACCCAAACAGAAGGAGCTGCAGAGTTTCAATTTCTGGTTACTCAAATGACCAGTGTCATCTCTCTCTTTGTTTCTTGTGATCCTTTGTTTTGTGTGAGATATGGAATAGATGAAGAAAAGCAGTTGGTATGCTTCAATTTCCTGCCTCTGCCTGGAGGCCTTCCCGTGTTAACTCTGTTTCTAGGATTAGGGCTTTTTTGGCATGTGAACCGTTACCTAGATCCCTTGGCTGAAACTTAGAGTTTACCTGGATCTGATAACGTGTGTTAATAGTGTAAATGCTTTGTATAGAGCTTTGACTGGGACTAGTGTTTTCCTGGTGAAGAAAGAAAACATAGCATCTCTCCTGTGAAAACAGACTAAGAGAATAGGAATTGTTCACAACTGAGAAGAGAAGGCTCCAAGGAGACCTTACAGCACCTTCCAGTGCTGCAAGCCTAAAGAGGACTTACAAGAAGGCTGGAGAGGGAATTTTTACAAGGGCATGTAGTGATAGGTCAAGGGGAAATGACTATAAACTGAAAGAGAGTAGAATTAGATTGAAAGAATTAGGAAAAAAAAATATTGTGTGGGTGGTGAGACATTGGAACAGGTTATCCAGATGAATTGTGGATGCCCCATTCCTGGAAGTGTTCAAGGCCAAGCTGGATGGGGCTTTGAGCACCTTGGTCTAGTGGTAGGTGTCTCTGCCCATACAGGAGGGTTGGAATGAGATGATCTTTCCAATCCGAACCATTCTATGATTCTATGAAATAAGGAGGAAAACTGCACATCCAGTTGAATAACTGCCAGGGATTAAAGTGGAAAATTGGCTTAATAGCACTCCACTGCTGGAAAATCCCAGTGTGGGCTCCAGAGCAGTTTGTGTGCATACTCAGATGCTTACCTGTGCTGTTGCATTTAGCTTTAGTGACTATAGGCCTCCTGTTGAAGCTGAGATCTAGTTACAATTAATATTTTGTTACTCTCAAGTTTGAAGAATGACTAGACTGGAGTTTTATGCAATTCTGTCACATGTTTTGAAAACAAAGTTCTTCCTGACGTTTGATGCTTTCTAGGCCTTTCACATAATCTATGTTACGATGACTCAGACTTTGGTCTATGCAGGCTTTTGTTCTTCCGAAGAGAAATGGAGAGGACGTATATTTGAACTAGATACTGACAGAAGATTTTCATAGGACAAAAGTGATAAAGAGCTCCTGCTGCAGGCTTATAACTTTTTCATGTTTCTTTTCCTTGGTGTATCAGGAGGTGCTAGCCATCCTACTGGACTGCAGCCATTTAAACAGCACACACAAACCCTTGGCAGTGCAGCGCCTGATAGTGCAGAGTGCTGAAGCTCCCATGTGGCAGCTGGGAGCCCAGCACTGGGCACATTTGCCATTAGTACCAACAATTTGCTATCTATAGATGATCTGGAGTGAGGATGAAGTCAGTGAGACTGTTCAGGTAAGCAAGTCCAGTATTTTGGGGTGCCTTGCTCTCATGGGCAATCTTGGAACTACTCAGCTAAGTAAGACTAATAACATTTGGCTGTGTGTGTGGAGTTGTGTTCTTTCCATTAAACAAAACGTGACCTCTACAGGTTCTCCTTTTCTGGTGTAAATATGATGTCTACACCAACGGGGAATGTCTGTACTAGTGCTGCTAATTCCAAATAAAGTAATAGTGACAGGACCCTTCCCTGGAACTTACTCTTTTAAATTCATAATGCAGCAGTGCAAGAAAATGAACTCATTGGACCACATCTTTACAATTGTTGTAAATCTTGGTCACCTTATGGACTTTGCTGGAAGTGTTCCAGGGTACACAAGGAAATGAATGGGATCATTCTCCTTCTTTATTCCCTATCAAGACCACCACCATGTGTATTTTATTTTACTCTTAGTATTTATATGTGGCTGATGCTTCCTGTCCATGGCAGGGAAGTTGGAACTAAGTGATCCTTAAGGTCCTTTCCAATCCAAACCCTTCTGTGACTCTACAAAATATTTGCTTGCCTATTTTTTTTTTTTTCCTTAGTGGTGCTGCTGACATTCTATGAGCAGCTCTGCAGGGTAGAGATGCAGATTGTTACCAAGTTTCAGCTTGTGTTACCCATCTCTTCCCCTTTCTTCTCCTTCTCTGCTTTGTGGAGCAGATGGTGCTAATTCCCATGGTGGCTCTTGATACAGCTGAAGTCTCTTCCCTGATGCCTCTACTGTACCATGGAAAATCCCTGTAGTATTTTTGGAGAAGAGAACACACAGTTGATTATTATTTCGTGTTTATGATTTTTATGATCTTATTAGGATTATATTTCTTTTTGCTATGGTCTTTCACTTTCCCTTCCAACCTTTACCAAAGATCTGTGGTCTGAAATTCCCTGCAACCTGGGGAATTTTGCTTTTCAATACTGTTGTAAGTTACATTATTTTGCATTCCTACAGACATCTACCCACTCACCCACCCACTGCATGTTTACCTTTGTTAACATCCTCTCATGTTGATTGTACTTACATTTTTTTCAAGCAGAAATGCTGACTCTTTACATATAACAAAGGTCATTCTATTGCTTTCTGTTTCAATTAAGAGGCTGAGGCGCCACTAATTGCCATTTTTAATTAGCCCATTCTTTAGTGCTCCTTTTCTCATCCTTTGGGCCTCCCCTTCTCTTGTATTATACAAGAACAACAGGATGATTGTTAAAACACATCTTCCTCTCCCCTGGGCCACCAGTGTCTCCTGCCTACACCTGGCAGACCCCCTGTGATGTTTTTTTGACTCCTCCAACTCTAGCACCACATCCCTGTCTTCAATACACTGCATTGCTCTCTCCTGACCTTTCTGATTCTTTTCAACTATATATTTTTCTCTTTGCAGTTAAGTCAGTGGCTTTATATAGGTGAAATCAGGAATAGAATTTCACCTCCTGTATCTGAATGCTTTATTTATTGTGCCAGCTTTTCTCCTAATTCAGCTTGCTGAGTTGCTCCAGCATTCTCCTGCCATGAATGTCTCTGTGCATTTTTGTGTATCATATAACAATGCCTCTTCAACCCTGTGCATTGTGCTGCTCAACTTTCCTCCAAAACATTCACAAAATCCACTCCTTTTAGGCTAGCCTTCCTTTGCTGTTCTGCACCCCAGGCTTTTATGCCACATATGAAGCCAAATCCTGATGCCACTGAAGTAATTTGAAATGTTGCCCTTTGCTTCACTGAGATGAAGACTGAGTTCACTGTCTGCAGATTTAAATATTATGAATGGGGGGAAGTGGGGAGTGAAATGACAGGACAAAAAGAATCATTAAGTTCATTATGCCTGCTGAACAGATCCTGTAAGCTCTTGCTGTTGAGGCATGTATCCCCCCATGCTGCTGGTTTTTGTCACCTTTGCTGTGCTATGCTTAATTTAGATTGTAAATTCCTCACATTAGGCTCTTTCTGTTTCATTTGTCCTTAATGTGGCATGCCCACCTATGGAATTGTGCAAATGTAGTAACTCAAGGAGAAGATGTAGTCTTCTGAAAATTTTACCCAGTTTAAGCAATTTTTAAAAAAGAATCATAAATAAATCACCTTTTCATGGTACGAAACAGGAAATCTCTGGGCAGTGGTCAGGATCTCAGTGGAAAGTCTAGCTTCACTGTGTGACAGTGTAATGACCACAGTAAGGTACAGAACAGAAGCTTGTGAAGGAACATTTTGTTCATCAGCTTTGTATCTCTGCCAGGCTGAGGGATACAAATCCTTAAAATTCTTTGTATGGGCAGATGTAGTTTTCCTTTGGAAATATGCACACAGGACTAACCTCAGTATGGCCTCCAGCAAGTGTTCACTGTGATTCTGTGTTATTTGAGAGGACAAACAGTGATCCTGTGCTTTTTCTTACAGTACTATGTACAGTTTCCTATATCCTGTCTCAGGTGAATCCTCAAAGGCCTGAGCCATCCCAGTGACATAATGCTTTAGAGTAGCTGTGGTTTTGTGGAGAGCAGTAGGTTTGGCTCAGGCAGTCCTAATGATGTACTGAGTGGTGGTTATGGCCGAAATGAAAGAGGCAAGAATTGCTCTGTACAGCCAGAGCTCAGAGTGAAGGTGGGGGAGCAGAGCAGGATGTTTCTGGGGAGCTGCATGATTCTGCTGTTCACCCCCTTGTTCATTAGTAAGTGGCCTATGCCCTTTTTGGGTTACAGAGCAATGTATTCCAGTTACATCAAACCCTGACACTGACTGATAGCAATAGCACAATGGATTCAACTTCATTTTGCAGCTATCACAAGCTACTTTCATTCTTGCTGAAGTCACTGGCTAAACAAAGCCAACATTCCTCTCTGATACATGTGAGATTACTTTCCCCCCCTTCTTTTTCTTTGTCTGCTTAAGGTTCATTTTAAAACACCAAAGACCTGATTCTCCCGTTGTTCCTGGATTTCACTGGTTTAATTCCTACAACTTGCACAGTTCCCTTGGTTTAGAGAGGTGATAAAAGAAAACCAGAGTCTCTTTCATGTTATGTGACAAGCCAGTGGTGGCATGGTGCACTGGGATAGAGCTGCTTCAGCTAGCAGTAAAGGTCTGTCTGTCTTGCTGCATCTGTTGCTTTGATATTTGAACAGGACTCTTCTGAGACAGTCTCTGCCACTCCTTAATTAGCCTGTCACTCCAGGGAGGAAAGAAAAAACTCAACAAAAAGCCTGAGACAGGAATCTAATGTGGCTTTACTGAATGACAGGGAACAGCATAAGGCTGGCCAAAGAAATATGTATTTAAACAAATTACTTCACATTTACACATCAGCCCCTGAATGAACATCTTGCATAATCTAAGATGGAATGTTGGGAAGCAGTCTCCAGCAGGAAACTCAGTACATCTCTTGTAAGCACAAAGGTACTCATGAGAATGGTGGGGAAGGCACGCAGGGATCTGCAGCTGGAAGACCCTGTCCTACAGGCTGGCCTGAAGGATACTGGTGAAAGCAGTGGATGAGTGATTGGGAATTTCTGTCTCCATGTGATGGGCTCATGGTCACCTGAGAAAGAGCTTCACTCACTGTCCTAAGATTTGCACTGAAACAAAATGTATCACTGGAGTAAGTAAAAATTTTCAACCAGGCTGGAATTCCTGCTGTGTGAGAGACCAGAGTTTAGCAAGAGCCAGTCACAAGCTCCAGAGCATGTTTGAGCCAAGGATAAGAATGGCCATTGAGGGAAATAAAGCAAATGCAAAACACAGGCTTGGTTATTGTTTCAGTCACTTCTGAACAGTGAATGGTCCCTCCATTTAATTCCTATGAACAGGTGTTGCTTTTTTTGCAAGAGGCAGGAATTCAAGTTCTCAAGTATACAGCTCAATTAGAGTGCTTTCACCTAATATTTTTAGCTAATACAAGTGTAACTTTGATATTCTGCAAAGCAAGTGCTGAAGTCTTAACATGTACCTTGATTTTCTTCCTAAGGTCAGCTGCCACTTTAACTTCTCCACAACCCAGCTTTTCCTGCTAGAAAAGATACTTAACAGTTACATGGTGTGAAATCTTTTTATTTTGATTCTGTAACATGATATTTTCTCCAAACAATATTTAACCAGGGAGTTCATCTTTGGCATAACTCTTACTTCAGTGGAACTACATCAGAAACAAGTTGTGTGTCTAGAAGCCAAGTAATGGATCAAAGATTTATCATTAGAATATCTGGTACTCTGTGACCCTGTAAATGCTTTCCACATCAGAGGCAAGGCCTTCTTTAGGACTGATGAGATAACACATTTTATTACAGGCTTGTTGTAGCCATGTAGGCTTGTTTCTTTCCACCTTTAAATAGATTTGACTGAAGTTAGTTCTTTTGCTGGATTTATAGATCTGTTGAGTTAAATCTTCTTCCTAATGAGCTTGTCTAATATTGTCATCAGGAATGGAAGCTTTCCCACAGGTTACCTTGCTAATCTGTACCATTACTAGGCCTTGAATATGTGAGATAACTGGATTCTTCCTATTATTTCAGCTATTATTAGAAAGTAAATTGGTAAGCGGTTGATTTAAGGTAAATCAATATATTACTTATCTAAAGCAAAATAAAGTCATATAGAAAGGCACTGAGTTAAACATGTACATTTTAACTAATGCAGTTAGTCCAGAAATAGACACCTTTTGATGAGTGATGTTGCAATTATAAGTGACTTGTGACTTCCTTGCTTCCAGAAATTACTGCTGCCACAGCCTCCTAGCAGAACAGTTTGTGTGCTTTCATTTCAGGTGACATCAACTGGTTTAGTTCTGGCCACTAGTTTAAACTATTCAGCCTAACCCAGTTTCTTTTGCTTGATTAAAATTGGAAGTCTTCTTCAAGAAAACTGGCTCAGTAACCTCTGATATGGTGGTACCATCAGCATTGCAGCTGATGCTAGATGAGGACTTTTATGTCCAGCAGAAATTGGTACAATCTCTTTAGGTGACTTGCTCTTCAAAACAGTATTTGGCCCATGTGGTCCTGAAGAAATAGGTTTACTGTAATACAGGTGCTGATGATATTGTAATCTGACTGCTATTGATGGGATTTTGATTCCCAAGATATTGTGCGAGGAAGCAAGTTTCATTGAATTCTCTCAACGTATTTCTTGGTGGTTTTCTCTCCTCCTCTTTGTTTAAAAATGTCGCTGAAAAACTTGAGTTTTTTAGTCTTCACTACAGATTTAAATGGCTCAGAACTGGGGCTTTTCATGCTTCACAAAGTTCTATTACTTGTCAGTAACTTTTTTGTTAATGGGTTGTCATAGTTAACTATGAATCAGATAGAGAAAAATATGATGGTCAAGGTGTCTGTTTACCTGCACCACTTGATGGTACTTTGGCATCTAACAGATAAAGTACAACTGTGGGTTCACTTCTCCCTTGTCCCATCAGTATAAAGAGCAAAAGTTGGGTACACTAGGCAGAGGCAGTTGTGCAAATTCTCATTTTTGTACTGTACATCAGGGAGCCTGAGGTAGGAATAGCAAAACAAGTTCATATTTAATAAGGAGAAAATTGAGTCTTTACTAGATTTGAACCATCTTGGATGACAAATTTCTGAAAAGTAAAAACTACTTCCTCTATCGCTTTTACATTCCTGCTTGCAAAAAGGAGTAGAATAGCCAAAATAGAATGAAAGTGCTCTTGTGGGATAGTGAGCCTGCAGGAAAGGCAGACGTTTCTGCTCTTCTAGAGCAGGGCTGTGCTCAAGTGGAATCTTAGCTCAAACTAGGCAGTGCCAGACCAGGCAGTTTGTGTCCAAATCACAGCTGAAATGATTTTCTAGTGAGATTCCAAGGTGGCTGGCTAGAGAGCTGTAAAAAAACCTTCCAAAGCAGTAAGTTAGACCTGAAACAATTAGCCAGCTTTGTGTGCCTGCCCCAAATTGCTGGTGTTTGAGAGGAGGAAGTTTATTTTAGTTCACAGAGTTATCTATAGGCTAAAAATTTTGTTATGAATTTCTTATATAGGGTTTATTCAAGTACAAGTATATGTACTTTATAAAATATTTATAAGGGTAGTTACAACATGGAAATATGTTGTCTGTTTCTGGCTGTACAAGTTTTGGAGGAAGAGTATGGAAAAATACTCTGAACTGGAGGCATTAAAAGGGACTGCTAGCATGAAATTCAAAGTCAGAAAACTCAGGCATTAGATTTGCCTTCTAGTTGTTTTAATTTTTTTTCCTCATCTCTGTATGAAAGTTGTGAAAAATTGCAATATTCAGATTTAAGCAAAGAATTGTCAAAACTGCAGTGTAAGCAAATAGAGGAGCATTAGCTTTTTTTTTTTTTCCTGATGTCTTCTGTACATGACCTCCAGTATGACTTCTGTCAACAGGAGGTTAAAAACCTTTTGATAGGAATGTGAACTTTGAAGCTGGTTGTATTCCTATTACTGGAAGCCTTGTTACAAGAGATTTCCACCCTTCCCACCTCACTGTAGAGAGGTTTTTCTTGTGTATGGAACAGAAGGCGACTGCTTTTTCCAGGAGATCTCACAGCCTCGAATGAGTATTACAAAATCACCACACAGCTCCTCTTCCTTCTTCTTATAGGAATAAGTTTGTCTTTTGTTTTCATGAGGTCAAATTCACTGATGAATTTTAGAGGAGTGTGGTCTGCCCCTGGTGTCCATTTTACTCATATGATAATTTCTACAGGATCTCAAGCAATCATGGTCTGTCAGGACCTCCACCTCAGAGGTGATTTGGGCATCTGCACAGTGTTCCATGAGCATCAAGTGTGGGCTTTGATTCAACAGTGACTCAGAACTGGGGGCAGAATGTTGCTTCATTAAATACCAGCTATGCACTCTGTACTGCCTGGGATTTTTTATAAATTGCAAAGCATCCCAAGAGATTCTGATTTATTTCTTGAGTCAATGGGGCTTTGGTAGTTAGGAGATGTTCTGAAATCCTTTTGCTGGAGATGTACTTGAGACATCACCAAGTACTTGATGTACAAGTACTTGGTGGTTGTACTGGATGCAGTGTGAGCTGATCCAGAAGCAGCAAAATTTCTGCTTTCTGTTTGTTTGTTTTAACACATAACAGAAGATTGTTGAGGCTACCAAGAGCATTGGAGAGGCATATTTATTTATTTATAGACACACTGTTTACATATCATAGCTTGATGAAAAGCTGAAGTCATTACACTTGAACTGGACATGTGACTGTAGTTATCTGCATCACTCTGCATGGCTGTAGGCCAAGGCAATATATGCACATTATGTGTATTCTGAGCTGCAATTGTGCAGCTGAAGCAGTTGTTCCTTCAGCTTGGCTTTGCTTCTCTGCTGAAAGCTAACATCCCCTTGGTGTGCCACCTAAGCTCCTTTTAGATATCTCTTTTAAAAGTAATTCAGATTACCATAAACAAATAATTTAGGTGGTAGGTCTCTTTATTTGAATTTGTCTCAACTGATGGTTAGGGAATGCTTGCACTAGCCCTTTGGCTAGTGGCAAGGGTGGTAACTTGTGGTGAAGGTCTTGAGAATGAAGTGGGAAGTGGCAGAGTCCATGTAACATGGTGGCACTTAGAGGACATGTGACAAAATAATTTCCTTTCATAGTTTTTTATATAAGCCTTGTTTTGCCTAGGTAGCTTCCACTGGCAGCAACATTAACTTAAAAGGAATACAATGTCCATAAATTTTTCTTTCTGACTCACAACTGGGATTTAGTATAATGGGATTCCGTAGTGTGCGAAGGTGGAGAGAGGGGGTAAAAAGCCACAGCTCATGGAGAGTCGAGCTCCATCATATTCTGCTGGTGCATCCAGTGTGAGCAGTATTACAAGGGTTATGCCTATTTCTTATGAATGGGCATATCTTATCTCTTTTTGAAAGAGAGATACTTCTTTGCTGATATGTTGACAGATGCACAAGAGTAATTGTTCTTCCTGTTGACAGGGTTGTGCAGACTATACATTTTAAAGGAATTTCTCTTCTGTCTCTCAGGTGATGCTCCCACTGAACACTGCCTCTTTCTTCTTTGGAGCCTCTACTGGTGCACCTTCACAGTGTCATCTAGGTGAATAGGGACCACATCAGGGCTTCTGTCAAGGGTAGTCTCTTAATGAGAGATCCAGCCATGGTTTTTGTTGTACTTGCTCTTGGAAGTACGTTAATGTCTTGCTTGCATGGAGAGATAAACTGGACAGAGCAGATACGTAGAAGGTTGTATGGTTAGTAGTGTAGGGTGAGAGAACAGGGGTAGGGGAATAGTGCTGCAAGAAAAAATATCAGGAAAGTTGAAATTTTGTGGTCTCGTGGAAGGCCCAAGGTAGTGGGCACAGTAACATTGACTAACGTTCCTGGGAAAACTGTCTTGTCCTCAGAACGTCTGTGTGATCACACTTGTTTTGCAGCGTGGATGAAAAACTTTGAAGGGGTCAACAGAGTAAAATGAGGTTAACAAGTTGATGACTTCTGAGAGTGAGGGTGAAGGTCCTTGAGATACATTGAAACAACAGAGACAACTCTTTGCTTCCATCTCTTTCAAAATATGAAAAATACCCAAACTGGATCAGTGCAGGGTGTCTAGGAATTGCTGACTGATGGTGTAGGTTTGTAATTGTTTTAGCCAGTGCTGCAGTCTTGTCTGCCAGCAGTTTCTGACTATATGTCCCAAGCTGACACTACCTTTCTTTTTACCAGATGGGAAGTGGTTAAGGCAAGAGAACCATTGTGCTTAAAACATTTTGCTTTGTTTTTACATCATTCTTTTACATTTAGTGATTGTATGTGAGCTTTTGTGGCATGGGGGGAAGACAGACATGTGATGGGAACAGCAGGAGGAGAAGGGTAGAGGACATTTATTTTAAGGTCAGTGAAAGCTACTGCTGTTTTTAACTGATTGTGGTGTGGGACTGTGGCACAGAAGGCACGGAATGGCCATGTAGTAGGAAAGGAAGCAGATAAAGCATGTCTGGTTGATTAAAATAGTGCAGGTGTTGAAGGTAATGTAGCAGGTCCTGTGCTTGGAGATGGTTCATGTTGCCCCCATGCCTTTAGCTCCTCTATCAGCAGAAGAGCAGATAAATCCCTCAAGGGGCTCCTGTGGGGTATAATTCAGTAAAGCCTTCAGGAGGAGAGGTTTATAGAGATAGGCAGTGTTTGTAGATTGAAACCAGGTGCCTGTGTTGACTAAGAAAGTTTGTAGCATTTACACTTGGCTGGTAGTGAGCAAGTTTCTCTGGCCTGGTGCAGACCTTTCTTCAGGAACTGGGACTGCCACTTTCTAACTCTGAGTTTGTGCTGCACATTTTGGGTCTGCAGCCTTCTGTGATGAAAAATAGGGCTCAGCAGCCTTCAGTGTTGCATATTTGTCCTTATGTGTGTGGCGGAGTGTTGACTTTCACTGAGACTCTACCCTTAAGTAGGTTATATCAGGTAACACCTGCAGGATAGGGAGATGGCACAAAGCAATTGATCTAGCAACCCTCAGCTGTGAGAACAAGAGCAGGATGTTGTCTGAAATGTCTCAGTAGTGAAATTGACTACTGTTTGCTTCTTTTTGGTATATACCCCTAGGCCCTGTGTAATCTCCAGACCCTCCAGAAGGGGAAGGACAAGCCAACAGGAAAAATTTATTGGTGATATTGAGAGGCATGAAGAGGTGGTGTTTAATTTTATTTCAAATGGGGACTATTGTAACATTAATGAAAGTACACAGAGGTCTGGAGAAGGGGCCTACTTGCTTCCTTGTAGCTGTGTTAAGCAGACATTTCTGCTTACTCCTGGTTTTCCCCACTAAAAGTTCCCATGTGCAATGATTTTGTTTAGATGTGTTTTGTGTTAAAGAGGGCAAAGAGAGACCATTATGATGTCCAGAATGTGCTAGGCTTAAAGAAAAAGCTGAGGTCTTGGTTTTACAATAATAAGATTGACTCTTCAGTTTGTTTCTGTATATTTCCAGTGCTACTAATCAGTTGCATGCTGTTTTACTATTTTAACATATTCTCAGGTCAGAAACTACTCTTGCACATGATGTTGACTGTCATAGAATCGTATAGGTTGGAAAAAGCCATTGAGATCATTGAGTCCAACTATTAACCCAGCACCTGAGTTCCACATCTAAGTGAATACGTCCAAGGATGGTGACTCAATCACTTTTCTGGGCAGTCTGTTCCAGTGCTTGATAACCCTTTTGTTGAAAAACTGTTTTCCAAATATCCTACCTAGACCTGTTCTTGTCCAACTTGAAGCCATTTCCTCTCTTCCTGCTCCTTGTTAATTGGGTAAAGAAACCCATAACATAAACTAGCTTCCTCAAGGAAGACACGTCTCTTTTTTATCTACCAGACATATAACAAATGTACTTTTACCTTCCCCCTTGGTCAAATAGACAGGCCATAACAAAATTTTAAACATGAAATTTTGTTACTTTGCAAAACTGTCCAGCTCAGTAGTGTAATTTGAGTGAGCCCTAGCTTTCTGGCTGCAACTCTTTTGTTCCAGAGATGTTCCCTTATTCCAGCATTACACATGTGTGAGTGGAGTGGATGTCAAATACCATAGTATTTGGTGTACTTTTGTTTCTGGCTGTTCCTTATTGCTACAGTTTAGCACTTTTTCTTTAGTATTCTGGTTCTTATAGGAACATATGGGAACAGTGGGCAAGAAGGAAACCCACAAAAGTTCTTACAAGAGGACATGTGGTGAGTTGTGGGGGCATCCTGCATGAGGTGCCTGCCTGGGGCTCTGACAGGCTCCTCATGCCTTGCCAGGCTTCTCAGCAACACCTGCACAGCTCCCTGCTTTAGTAGGAATGGTGAGCAGCTGGTCAGCACTTCCAGACCAGGTTTTCCACATAACAAAGCCTGTGGTGCTTCTGGGTTGGCTTCCTCTCAGGCTCTCATCTGATTTAGGTCAAAAAAGGATGTAAAGATAGAGTGATTTCTGATGAAAAAAATGGAAAGCATGAGAATAAACCTACAAGACACTGCTTTGACTAAAGTCAGAACAGGGCAGGAGGAAGGGAATTACTACTTCTAGAAAATCAAAAGACATTCATCAGAAGACAGTGCTGTGTATCCACCTGGCAGGAACACACAAATTTATTTTTGTCCTGGGAAGCTGTTTCTGGATCTTTGTAATGTAACCCTTGTTACTGCAAATTTGAAGAGTTTGCTGAGTATCAGACTGCTGAACAATTCACTTTGCTACATTTTTGTCTCCTTCCTTCTTCTGCTCCCCAAGGAAGACATCTTTTCAAGCTCCTGCCCCCTCCCAAAATACCGTAGTAACCCACCAGCTTTGCCAGAAAATGCTTAGCACATTAGCAGGTTTAAGTTTCATAGTTGTAATCATTCAGAAGGCCAAAGAACTGCATAGATTTCATTCCAGTATCCTTTCCAGCTTTTTGACAACACTCAGTGGGCAGAGTTACAAATGAAGCCTGTGGTACAGATGAAATATGAGTTGCTGCTCTGCCCAGAGAAGTAAGTTGTGGATGTGTGGATGTGGCAGAGGGAGGAGGGCTATGAGATCAGCTGGGTGTCTGTAGTGAGAGAAGTGTGAATGGCAAGGGTAAGTTTTCCATTACATAGTGCCCAAATAAAAATGGTTGTAGTTATTGAGGTTATCTGTTCTAGAGTGAAAAAGAAAGGGGTCAGCACTGCCCTATCCAGCATTCTCTTTAAATAAGCTGTGTTTTTGCCCTGTTGTTTTGGCTGTCCTGCATGATTCCTGTAATGCTCTAAATTACTTCCGTAATTGCTTGTATGCCAGATTCTGCTCACAGCTACAGGAGCATGACATCAGGAACACTTCTTCCTATGTTAATGGAACGATGGTAATTTTTTTCTTCTTAATGTGGTGCAACTGAGAGCACCTCTTGGTCCCTTCCATATTAACACCCGTTAGCAAGAACAGACAGATCCCCACTCTGCTGAATGGAGACAGAGAGTGGCTTATCTTTCTTGCAGATGTTACTGTCTTTTTGTCTGCTTGGTGTGAGGAGGCATGATGGAACATAGGAATACATTGTATATTTTCCATTCCTCTCCCTGCTGGTTTGGGGAAGCAAAAAATGAGAAGGAATTAGGGACCCATTAGCAAAGTGAGTGGGAGAATACTTAATAAGCTCCTATTTTCTTGAGCATGGGATCTGACTTTTAGGTGGTGGCTGCAGGCAGGGCTGCAAGGGGGATATATGCAGAGAGAATGCTTATACCTACTTTATTTTCCCAAAATTATAATACTGGAGGCTTTTGGTGTGCAAAAGCTACTTCCAGGTTCTGCTGACTGCCTGCCAAGTTCAGGCTCAGCCACACCCTCATGTCCCCTTGCAGTAGGCTGTCTCAGGAGCTGACCCCCAATAACAAAGACAGGGGGCTCATGGTCACACAGCCGAAGGACAGGACCTCACTTCTTTAGACTAGTAACCTAGTCCCAAGTTACTTCCAGCCTGGGAGCTCCTCCCTTGAGCAGGACAAATTGAACTTTTACCTCAATGTCAGATGGTCCCTTCCAGTTCCCTTTGCATTTTTAGTTCCACAGGAGCTTCTCCCACAAAGGTGAGATACTGCTGATTGTTTCCTGCACTGCTGCAGGGCCACACGGTTTCTGTTAACTTTGGTCCTTGCCCCATTCTGGGCCTAGGTGGACTCAGCCACAGCTCTGAGCTCTTCCCACAGAGGTTAAACACTATCAACTGGCTGGTCAGATGAGTCATGCTTTGTGTCAAGTAGGTGCTACTGTATTCTCTTTCCAACATGCACAATAATGAGGTCTGAATCCATTAGGGAACAGTGCTTGAGTGTTGCCCTGCAACGTAGCCTGTCACTACAGAGCTGTAAATACCTTTAATAACTGTTTGCATTGGTATTTCGTTGTTACAGTGCAGAACCACCTTATAGCTCACTGGAAGTGTGTCTGACCATGCTGTAGTCAGGAGGCCCTCACCAGGAGCACACAGGTTTGAGTGCAGCTGAGTAAAAGTCATGTGGCAACATCCTACAAGGGTTAATCTTCAGTGTTTTTAGGATTTTTAAAAAAATCTTTGCTCATTATTTGGAGCGCAGTATGCTGAAGTGATTGGACATTCTCTCTGGAAGAAGCAAGGGCTCAATTAGTAGTACCTACAGGGAGTAGCAGGCTTCACCTAGAATAACCAAAGGAAAAAGTGCTTTTTTTGCACACCCCTTCATTGTCCATGGACCAAGTGACACAGTTGTTTACACCAGGTTGTTATAGTTGCTATTGTATTAAAAGAAAAATCAAGAAGGAACATTCAGATTTTGCAGAATTGTTTGGTTACTCTACTCTTTTTGGGTCAAGGATCTGTCTAATGCAACATACTGTCTCTCAAAAACAGACAGAAGAAGCAAAAACTCCACATAACTCCAATATTTATTTCAGTATTTCCCTGATATTGCATAACTATGAATGCAAGTGGCATGTTTTAAACAGGTGTAGAGTTGTGCCTCACTGCTTCCTGTATTTCAAACCATGCTATCTGATTGGAATGGGAGCACAGGTATTGCATGCCTTGGTAACTGTGGATTATGCATTCACTGAATCTCCAGCCCCTTTGCTTTTCTTTGTCCTGAGCTGGCATTCATCTCCATCCACTGTTCTCATCTCCTGCTGCTTATACACATGGTGCAGTCAGGCACTGGGCTGAGCTCCTGCTCATGCCAAATCCACCATGCTGTTGAAGGAGGATGTTACAGTGCTGGAACCAGTTGCAGCATAAAGAAGCCAAGAAATACATGAAAAAGGGAACTGTGTTTAAATCATCACATCAAATAAAAGAAAAACCCAAATAAATGTGAAGAGAACATGAAATTTTGTCTTTGATGTTCTGTGCTGGGAAGGTTTCAATCTCTTTTTAAAGCTCCTCCTCCACCCTCTTGCTTCTTATGGGATTGTATCCAATATTCCAATGTTCATGTAATGCCTTGACTTTGCTATCATTCTTCTTGGGATAATTATAGGTTAGTATAATGTACCTATTGTTCTGTTCCACAAAGCAGCACTGTCATATGGATGGCAGGGGTGAGGTGGGGGGGATCTTTGTGTGTTCTCCTGCATCCACATTGTGTCTTTAATTAGTGTTCCTCCTCGCTTTTTCTTTTTTATTTTAATTTTTTTTCCTTCTTATGGTACATGCCGAGTACTTCCCCCTCTCAGACTGTTGGTCTCTTTTCCCAGTTACACTGGTGCCCTGTTTGTTTGGTTTTGGCTGAGTTCATTCCCATCATTGCAGGTTTGCCTTTCAGATGAAAATTAACATGAAAACCAAGTAATGAGTTACTGTGTTTACAGAGAAAGCAGATAAATTATTCTTCCCTCAACCATATTTGTTGGGTCTCTTGTTATCTTGTATGATTTTTCCTAAATTCAGAGAGAAGAAGGAACCTTCCCTGTGCCCAAGGGCTCCTCTCTTCATTTGGGCCCTGCTGCACAAGGCACTGCATAAACATGTACTAACATGGTTCCTGACTGGAGTGCTCACACGTTTTTCTGTAACAGGATTCATCTTTGCCCTCCAGGTGCAGGTGGGGGAGACTGCTGTTGAGTGTTGTACAGTGGTTTTGGTGCTGTGTCTTCTGTTGTGTTTGCTAGATAAGGTGCTGAGGATATTATTGGGTGCTTGAGAAATACTAAGGTAAGGCTGAAGAGCCCAGTTAATCCTGGTTGTTGTACCCAGGAGATGAACGTTGGTTGCTAATTGATGGAGAAGCTGTGTCATCAATAGCTTGCTTTCTATTGTTGCCACCTCCAAGATAAATAATATTCAGAGCTGGTGATGTATTTTAATCTGCAGCTTCATCTTGATTAGATGCTGTGTATTTTGCTGTAAACTACTTTTTACTTTTGAGTCAACTAAATGGTCTGGATGGATGGTTCCTGACTAGCCCATCAAAGTATTGAGGGGTGGTAGTGGGCTGGGGTTTTTTTATTTTTTCAGGACTTCACACAACTTCCTTCTCTTTGAGTAGGTTTACCAGAATGATGAAATGGGAAACCTCCAGATGATTGTGTTTTGGAAACCTGTTGTTATAAAGGAGGGATTACAGATTTTGGAAAAATCTGGATTAGAATTTCTCTGCTAACAATGAGTGTGCCTTGAGTGCATGCAGCTTCCCTTCTGTAAATGGACACAAGTGTGTTCTCTGGTCAGAACTTGGTCTCCTCTTCTGCAGGTCCTGGGCTTCCTCTTGCTCCTGATGCACAAAGCCAAAACACTTGTTTAGACTTGAATTTTATTTTTTATTTTTTGTTTTTTATTTTTTATTTTTTACTTGAATTTTATTTTTTATACTTTATTTTTAATTTTCATTATTTTAAAATGCCTTACATGACTCTTGGAAAGATCTGAAGGCTCATCCAACTTTGTCATTGCTAAGTTCTTCTGTGACAGGGAGTGACTTCTACTGTGAAGTGTTTAAAATCATCAGGGTCTGTATACCTTGGCATATTTGCAAGTCTGAAGAAGCGTGGTGTCCCTCTGTGGGTGTGTGGAATGGAGTAAAATAGACTTAGTGGATGGAACTGGACTTCTTGAGAATGTGATCTTTCTATGAGAAAAATTAACCTCTTTCATAATAATAATTTGTAGAATTTTGTCTCCAAAACAAAAGAACCAACACAGATGTACAACTTGGCAAGCAACAAATGTTAAGCAGCCAACCTCTTTCTCTCTGGTGCAATTCCATGGACTTCAAGGGAATTACACCAGTGGCAGCGAATCTGGCCTAAAGTGCCTTTGACTAATATTTGTTGGTTTCTGTCTGGTGTCCTGAGTAATGCCAAATCAGATTTGACGTTTCAGAAATGGATGAACTCTTGTGTGTTCCGTGCTGCAGGGTGAGGAACAGCCCCTGGTAGGAGCACACACGCATCCACACACACACGTAGCGAGTGCTTTCTGGGGATGTTCCCAGAACCAAGGCGCTTGCCAGGTGTGATTGCAAGCCAGCTCTGGCTGTGTTGTGTGTTGGAGAAGCACAGGGATGTTCCTCACAACTGCTGCTTGCCTTGTGCTTGCATATTGTATTTGTCCTTTGTATCCTGAAGTGGAAACCACAGGTTAATCCCAGTCAGATCCTGTAAATGTTTGCCCCTGTTGGACCAGATCCAGAAAAATTCCTCCCACTGGCTTCAGCGTATTTACGTACCACCATGGTGCTCACCTTTGTATTCGTTCCACATGTCAAAGAAGAGATATTAGTTCATTTTCTTTTTTCTCCAATATTTCTTGTATTTTCTAGGTTACTTTTTTTTTAAGAGATAAGAAAGTGAAAGGAGTGATCCCCATGGGTCCTGACATCTGCTACAGTCATTCTTACAGACTGAAAGGAGATTTAGGGAAAGAGAGGAAACAGTCTGGCTGCAGTCTCTTATTGTTTCTCTTTCGTGGGCCCCCACCCTGCACCCTCCTGGGCCTGCAATCCACTAACTAGCTCCTCCTGACTCCAGCTGTCATTTTTCCTTTTTATCTATTCCTCTCTCAAAGAACCAAATGTCATCTCTTGTGGTTCCCTTAGCTGGGGTCAGAGACTCCTTTATGTGCATTACGCTGATCAAGGATTTTTAACTGGGAATGAGAGCAGTAATCAACTGCATGGTTGGGGAAGGGGAGAGATTAAATCTGAGAATTGCCAGTGATTGCCCCACGTGAAGAACAGCAAGCAGCTAGCACAACACATGCTATCATTATGCTCTTATGATTATTTTATTCCCTCAGTGACAGTAAAATGCTATCTATAGCAGAAAGGTAGGACAAAGTCCACCTTTGTTTAGTCCTGTTGTATTAAATGGATTTTCTGTGGAGTAGAATTGGGAACAATTAGCTTTACTATTTGTAGTGACTCGCATTTTCAGGACCCTCTACCTGTGAGATTTCAAGAAAGGGAGAAGGGAAATCAGAGGTATGTTTGTGATCTCAACTGAGAGGCCATTTTTGTTCAGAAAAGAGCAGCAGTTTTTCTATCCAGTCTTGACTCTGTAGCCGTGGGGAAGTCATTGGAGGATGTTGTGGGCTGGGACTTCTGCTATGTCCTGACACTTCAGCTTTGTCAGCAAGTTTTGGGGCATGATGGCTGAATAAAGTGGGGTAAATAAAATACAGGAAGGGTTCCTGGTGCTGCTTGAAGCTCTGCCCATGGTTTATTTTCTGGTTTGTTCAACACAGGATAAAGCTCCAGGGACTGCAGCAGATTGCAAACTTTTAAGTTTCACAGTCTGTGAAGGCATAAGTTACATGATGAGAATTACCTTTGGATTGATTAATTACTTTAATTTTAATTGCCTAAACTGTGTCCTTCAGTACATGCTTTTAAAAGTCTTGTCAGTCCCTCTAAAATGTCCTCTGTTGTTACAGAGCTCTAGGAAGAATAGTACAAACTGTCCTGATTCTCCTTGAGCACTGATGTAAGTCAAGAGTACTCTGAAGTACACAGGAATTGGTTCAGTCCTCCTCTAGAAAAGCATTTTATTCATAAGAGAAAAACAGACTGTAGTTAGACAAGTTGGTTTATTTGAGAGAAACATTCCTGGTGGAGGAAGAGGTTTCCCTCAACTCAAATTTCCAGATGATGATGTGAGCTAGTGTCTAACATACTATTATTATTCTGGTTTTATTATCTAGGCATTTGACAGTGATTTTGTTAATGCTTTCAAAATATGTTGTTTTCTTAGCAACTCCAGCTCCTAGAAGCTGGGCACTACATGAAATTTCCAGTTTTATTGTGAAAATTTCTGTCTCTGCCGGCTGTAGAAATATTTAAAATAATTTGCCAGTTCAGAAACAGGACCCAACTCTTGATTTTTTGAGTGGTTTGATTTGGAAATATTGTAAATACTTCAGTGCCTTGGAAGATGAAAATATGAAAATAACCTGGTTTAGTGGAAGGTGTCCCTGCCCATGGCAAGGCATTGGAACTAGATTATCTTTAAGGCCCCTTCAAAGAGAAATTATTCTGTGATTCTGTTAAATTCCGGGTATGGGTAGCTGGAATATAGGAAGAAAGGTGGGAATATCAGGATAAAAAAATGGCTTATTTCCCAGGGGTCAGGGGCTAAGTTTCTTAACTTGGACTTAGTCTCTTTCCTGCCTATTTTTCCAGTTAAAACAGATGTGCCTGAATCTCAAGTTTAAGATGGAACCTATTGGTAAAGATCCAATCCAATACTACACTGCAAAGCTTCTAAATCCGGGCATATGTGGAATTATATCTGATCAGACTTTTCCTGCTTCCCTCTATCATGATGGTTCAGCTTTATCATTTGGAATGGGCCTATATCTATCTATCTATCTATCTATCTATCTATCTATCTATCTATGTATGTGTATATATATATATGTATATAAAGTCTGATCATCACTACAAGTGATGATCATTGTGCATTGTGATATGAAAAGAAGGATGGATAAGAGGAGTCCACAGTCCTAGAGATACTTTGTCATCTACTGTCTTCTTGGTCTTCTTTTTTGCTTTTCTCTGTAGCATGGGATGTGGATCAGCTCCTGACATGATCTAAGCACATTGGCCTCACAAATTGCTTGGAATTTTGCATGCCTTAGAACACTGGTGATGCCAGTTTTGTCTTTTTTGTGCAGGTTATAGGACTTGAGGGTCCTGGTAAATTTTTTTTTTTTTTTAAATTTTTAATATAGATCTTAAATGTTTTTAGAATATTGGGAATTTGTACCCTGGTTTTGTGGACCTTTGTGTGCTAAATGCCTTGTACAGTATTTTGTGGGGTTGGTAGAGACTGGGCTCCATTTTTCAGTTTGTAATTTCCAGTCCTTTGTTGTTCAAAGACACACCGTCCCTGCTGTGTGCTGTTCCATTTACTGCTGCCTTTTCAGTCTTTTCTTGCCATCTTTCCTTACTTATTCAAATGTGTCATTCCCAATGGTATTGCTGTTTTGTTCAGTGGGAGCCATGATTAAAAGTTTCCCCACTGGACTGATTTGATTTGATACCTGTCTTTTCAACCTCACAGTCTTTGAACAAATCCCTCAGTACATAGGCAAATACCAACACCAATGCTGTGGCCTCATTCTTCTTCCATCTTGTGCAGCTTTTTACCTTAGTAAAGTAAGTGTAAATCTAGGAGAAATCAAAATGGAGTTCTCAGTCTATGCAAGGTCTAATGGCAACCAAATGTACAATGGCATGGGGAAATGATGTTTCTGAAGTTCAGATTCAGGCCTTAAACCCAGACTGAAGGTGAATTGTAATTTGTGATAATTTACCTGCTGTCATAATATTAAATGCTTTACAGAAGCGAGTTGTATTCTTTCTGTTTCCACCCTTTTAAAATTTTTTGTATCATTCCTCTATTCAAATGTACTGACAGTGGCAATCACATGGAACAATGTTGCTGCAGTAGCCATTTGGTCCTTCAGGATGTTATATAAACATATTCCTCAAGTGACCATAGAACACGCAACCCTGAAGGAATCAGACAATTGCAGAGACAAGCTATATATTTACTGCCATTTTTGGAGCACTAACAACTCTCTAAAAGGTGGATATTGCTAGAACTTACTCCTCTTCTTTCTGTAGAACCAGGTGTTCTGGGATTCTTCTCTGGTATTTTATCAAGATTATCTCATTTAAGTAGGCAAAATTACAGAAAACAGGGCTCAAACAAACCTAAGCACAAGCATGCAGCATAAAGATTCTGTAAAGTAACAGATTTGGGATCTCAAAACCATGGCATCCTATAGTAAATTACAGCCATAGCGGTTATCGCCTCAAAATCCTCTAGGAATTTTTGCCACAGATGCTTTCCAGATGCTGCAGCAGTTTTCCAACTGTTTCTCCACTTTTGGATGCACCAGACAAAACTGAGAAATCTCATCAGCTGATGGACAAACTTATGAAGGGTAAAATGGAGTGGGAGCTACTTAGTAGGAACAGACGTAATTTTATCTAAGAAGCCACCAGTTAAAGACATAGATGCCAACTGTTGATCAGCTGGCTTCATACTGAAGGTTCATTTTAGTTTAGTGTGCTCTGCACTTGGACTTGCCCTCTTTCCTTCAGTCTTCTGGCTTGCTAGACCAGAAGGAGGAGAGCCATAAACTTACCATTCATATAAATGTATAATTTTCTTATAACTGAACTTCTCTCTGACAAAAAGTCAATGACGAGTCATGTGATGAGATTCCCCCAGCTCTGCACTACCCCCACAATGAGAATGACCTGGAAGAGTTGTATCTCAACACATAAAATGTCAAATGAACACCAGGCATTCTTTGTATTCAAAACCCTTATGCGTGTTCCTATAGCTCCTCTTATGTAAAGTACTCAGTTGTTCATGGCAGCCAAGAATCCACGGGGCAGTGATTAATTTATAAATTTATGCAATCTGTGTATAGGCACTGCTGTAGATGAGTGATAGTCAAACCTGAAAAGTTTGCTTCTTGAATGGGCTGAGAGGGAGCAACGTGATCAGCAGGGTGTGGTACGTGATGCTGTGCTGTGGTTGATGCTTTGCCATCATTGTTGCATGTTGATGGGAAGCTGTGAGCAGGTCCTTTGGTGCACTGTCAGATCATCACATCGTGATTAGCTTGTACAGCTCTGCAATTGTGTTTTCTACATGACTGCTGCAGAGAAGAGCTGCTTTCCATCTCTCTATCTTTGTGCTTCTCTCTTTGACTACATCAGAGTCAAGAACAATGACTAGTTCTTTGAAATATTGGCTAAGCCTGCTTGTTTGTTGAGCAGAGGCTCTGATTAAGGTACTGATTCCTTCAGAACTCAGATGTGATGTTTTAAGGAACTCAGGCTGAGCTATGTAATACATTCAATTGTTTTCTGTTTTCTGCAAGAAGTGTCCTGTGTTTCAATGAGTCACATGATGCTGTCTCCTAGTTTTTATGTTGAGAAAAATTTAGTGTGTAACTGATGAGTGTATGTTACACAAAAACTCCAAAGAGGATCTCAAGGGCTTTTCTTTCATAACCCTCACTAAAGAAGATTAGATTTTTTAGTGTTCCGTGCATTTGGCTTGTGGTTCTCTTTGGGAAGAAGAGGGGACGCCCTGGAGAGAAAGGAGATCATCATTCTGTTGTTCAAGTGGTACAGCCAACAGTGCTGCTATCAAATCACAGTCCCCAAGCTAACCACAAAGGAGATCACCCCACAGAAGGCATTTTTACCTGCCTGCCTTGTGCCCAGTAGCAACTACACTAAGAGGATTAATCTATGCGTGATAGTCCTTGGAAGAAGACTTCCATATTCTCCTTACATGTGACCTTTTTGCAGATCCTTTATTTTTCTTCCCTTTTCAACTCCTGCCCATGGAGACACTCTTCCCTCCCCCCTCTCATTGCCTTGGAGCTGTTTTGTTTCTCCTGATGAATGTCAAGTGTTTTGGGCCTGCAGCCCTAATGGGTGGGGGCTAAGACTTGCTTCTACCCCTGAGACACAGTGGAGCCAGCAAAGATGGGTTATTTTAAATTGTGTGGTGACAGGCCTTTTTTTTCCCCCCTCCCTTTTTGTTCCCAGAGGATAGCTGGGGAAGTTTCCTGTGCCAAGTGGTTGGAATGTGTTTTTTCTCCTCTTCCTCCCCCTTCAAAACAAAAAGAGAAAACTATTCTGTAAATTCTGTTAATTGGGGAACATAAATCCAAACTGTAGCGCAGCGTTTCTGGGCATAGGCACCTATTGAAATTTAATGAGGGAAGAGCAGCTTTCTCTTGCCCTCGCCTCTTATGTTCTCCCTACATCAAACTCTTTCTTGTGGTGCCATCCTGTTCCTATGTGAGTATGGGAATGCCTGGGAGAGTGTGTGCATTTGTCTAAAGTTCTTATGGGTCTGAATGCAATATGTGACTCCTTTAAAATAATGCAGCCAGAGTGAGGCATGGACACTATTCCAGGCTGAAGTTAGTTGGGTGGCCAGTGTAGGAAAAAGAGAGAGATTCCTCTGGGTTCCTGCCCTAAGTGGCTGCAAGCCCATTGAGGGAAATCCACTCTGCAACAGAAATTTCATGGTTTATGTTATATATTTAATGGTTATATTTTATGCCCTGACCATATGTTTTGGACTGATGACAGGGTTCCATGATGAACTTTTTACTTCTTGTATCATGCCTGATATTTTCTCAGAATTTGATAATGAAGTATTTCCTTGTCACTATTGACTGTCTGAAGAGATATCTCATTAAATCCAAAACAGAAAATAAGAATCCTTCTCCTTGTTCTAGCTGTGGTAATGGGAACAAATTGGTTCCCATCAGCTTCTACTGAATGCAATAGAGTCCCTAGCACAAAAAGCCAACCTGAGAGGGCCTTAATCAGTGCATGAATGGGAATATAATTAAACTGAGTGTAATAACATATACTTTAGCAAAGATAGACTAGTTCATCTGAAATGGCTCTGGAGTGAATGCCAAAAGCAAAAGCTTCCCTTTGGCATTGATGTTTTAAGAAGAAAAGCAATTCAGATAGTGGTGGAAAGGTAGATTGGAAGGGTAGCAGGAAGAGAGCTTAATTAGAGGCCCCTGTGAGTGCCAAGATTTATTAAAGCCAATGCTGACTGGCTCTGAGATCTGCTGCAGTAAAATAATAAAACTTACCCTCAGCTAAAAATGCTTCTTATGGTGGTGCAAGACAACTGTTCATCTTGAGTTCTGGATAATATAATATTACCACACGGGGTATTTTAACTTGCTGGTAATATTTTGCTGCTTTTGCCTGCTAGCTTGTTTATGTTTATGTAACACTAAGCATTAAAACTCTTATTTTTATCAACTTTGCCAAGCAATTTTATCAACTGCTGCTAATGCAGCACTGGAAGTCTGGGAAGAGCTGCTTGCTTTTGCTTTGAGAGATGGGATGTAAGGTTAGAGGGGGTGGATGGTGATTGCATGAGCAATGCAGGTCAGGTTACTGTTGGATTCCTCTTGCAAGATAAGTGAGAGCCCTCTGAAAGGTAATTATTGGAAAGCATAAATTCCTGAGATAACCTGTCCAAGAAGAAATACTGACAGGAGCAGAGGCTATGTGTTAAAGGCTAGCCATTACTCCAGGGCAATGGGCTAACCTCTCTCTCTCTCTTTCTCTGTAACCTCTCCTTGCTCTGACAGTTGACTCGTGCAGTTCTTTTCCTTCAGTTACTTGTCAATCTTTTTCTTGCCCTGTTTATAGACCATGGTGATGCTTGTCTCCATTCTGTACTAATTGGGGTGCAGACAAGTGGAGACTCTGTATGCAGTTTAGTTCCATGTCCAAACTCTTGTTTAGTCATTGTCTTTGCTTGTCATTGTTGTTGTCATTGCAGTGTTCAGGTAGTTTTTACAGGATTAGCTGAAAAAAAGAGAAAGGTTACTTTTGTATTTCTTTAAGGGATTGGGATTTTTGTATAGAAGAGATTCAACTAGCTTTCAGCATGACATGGTGTCAGCTTTGTCTCTGAACCAAGAAAATTGCTGGATGGCAGTTGGGGAAGGAAGTCTTGCAGAGTGAGAAAACAAATTTCAGAGAAAAAGATGGAGCAAAACTGGGAAATAAGAAAAGTGACTTCTCTTTCTCTATGGCTTTGTTATGCAAACTCTCTCTGTCTCATCTGTAATGTAGAGATAATGATATCTACCCAGCTCCTATTTCCACTGGTTGATTGATTAATGGCCGTCTCATGATCCCTAGATTACACTTTTGTGACCTGAAGTTTTAACTACTGCAGTGTATTACATACAGAAAGAAAATGGAACCAATGTGTTAGCTCTGGCTAGTTCCAGCTGGGAAAACATGATAAACTGACCTGAACAGCCTTGCCCACGTGTATCTGCTTCTAAGACCTCATTCTAAAAGTGCACTGAAGCATGTGCTCTCTGTTCAGCTGCCATCTCTGTTCAGCAAGACATTCAAGTAAGTATCTGCCTAACTTTGAATTGAAGGGGACTTGCACACTTAATAATGTGCTGTGCTGAACTGGGACCTGATCCTTAGTCACATGCAGGGTTTTGTCACAAGTCTTTGAAGACCTCAGTCAACACTTGGGGCCAAAAGTGAATCTGAGGTCTGCCCTAGCATGATGGGGATATGCATTAAACAGCTGGAGTCTTTCAGACTTGCCAAAAGAGTAAGTTATTTGAGACGATTGCTATTTTGCAGTGATAATTGCAGCAAAACAGTATTGCAGGCTTTGCTAATTGTTAAGTGAATTACAAAGCTTTTCTATTTAATTTAACTGTTCTACAGTAATAAGCACCTCAATCTGATATTTGAATTAAGGTGGTGTTGATAACAAAAAGCAAGGCAGAAGAAAAAGAGGTGCTAGGAAAGTCCATTTATATGGGAACAACCATCGGATATTTGAGTTTCTGAAAGCTGCTTGTGGCAAGTACATTTTCTTGACTTTAATAAAGAGTTCCTTTTGGGTGCTGCATAAGTATCTACAGAAACCAGGGCACAGGTGTTTGAAACATCACTCCTCAGAGTTATATGTTAGCATTTGCAGTGATGGTTTGCTGTGCTCCCATGGGATGTGCTCCAGGTGCAGAAGATCCTGTGCCTAGACCTTTGAGTTAGTTCCAGTGTGCTCTTAATACAGGGCATTCTTTATGCTGGGGGAGCTGTGAGATGATGTGTTGGATGCATCTGTTTCACCTCTTACAATTTTTATTGTTACTTTTTGAGGAGTAATAATGATACTTCAGCAGAGGAATGACTGTAATCTGCCCTCCTTCCATTTGTGGGTAGAGCTGGGGGAAGGAGGTGAGAAAAGGAAATCTAATTCACAGATATCTTGGGAATTCCCCTATGTAGCATGAGTCAAGTATATTCCTGCTGTATGTCTGCCAAGGCCAGTAGATTTATACAAGTAACAGAATGATTGTTTTTGTGTATTTAAGAGAAGTAATAACTCAAAGAAACATAACTTTAGTTATCTAGGCATGAGATGACTTTATAGAGAACAGAAAATATGATTTCCTGTTTTGATAATTATTGACTGGATACAGTAGATTTTAGTGTTTTCTTACATGTGTATTCAGTTTGTCACACATAGATCATGACCAAGGATCTGAAAGTGCTACCTGTTCAAGATTTGTAACTTCAAAGTATTGGCTCTAGCTGATTTTTTTTCCCAAGACTAACCTCAGAGGTGAAGTAAACTCTAATAATTTTGTGGTTTTATGTTAGATCTATATAAATCTCTGCTTTGCTACTTGTGTGATCATTTTCACCTGTGCAAAAAAGATTGTTTACTGGAGTGGCCTTTCTTTTGCAGCAGGAGATACAAGGTTCCTACAAAAGAGACAAGTCAGTAGAAAAATGTGAGCTTACTAACTCTTTCTAGTCAAAGGACAGGATGTACCTAAAATATTAATGTAATAACAGTTCAGTGTAGTGGGGAAGCTTGCATGCCATTTAGGAACATTTGTACTACTCTTCTACTTGCATGTTTATTTTAAACTCTTTTCAATTCTGCCACATGGATTGAATGGCATTGTATATTTGTCTACTACATAACTGCACAAGGTGCAGGGGAAATCCCAGCCTGAGAACTTCCAAGAGGGTTAACAGATGTCATTCAGTCAAGGACCATGCTGTAGAGCTTGGACAGCTAGGACTCTGACATGGCTTAAAGCATGGGCAAAACCCCCATGGTCTTTCCTGTTGAGCTCTGGTGGAGATATGTAGCTTCATGACAGATGTGATACTTAGAGACACATGAAAAGGAATGCTCTTGTCAGCTTAGCTGATGTCATTTGGGCCAATGATGTAACTAAAGTGGTAGGGAACAACTTCCATTTGCATTTGCTGAGTCTCCCAAGAGGGCTGTGCTGGCTGAGTGACCTAGCTGTCACCACTGATGGTGTGGACAGCATTTTTCCCATTGCAAACAAAGAAGTGTGCCACTTGAAGACTAACCCAAGCTGCTTGTACTGCTGGAGATACCTCTGGTGGCTAGAAAGGGTTTTGTGAGCTTGCCCTCAGCTCTTCCAGGCAATGTCAGCTGGGTTTGCTCGAACAGATCGAACGGCCTTGCTTGAACTGAGCCAGGGAGCGCTCATGCAAATATTGCCACTGGCAGGAGGTGTGGGAGCAGTAAGCTCTAGGAGACAAGCAGTGAAAAGCAGCAGGGTAGGAGGGAATGGGTGATATTTTTAGCTGGCACAGCTAGAGCTAGGAGAGGATTTCTGTTCATGATCTGAGCATCTTTTTAGTACAGACAGTGCCTGAAGTAATGCACACGATTTATTATTGAGGTAAGTGTAGGGTGTTACCCGTGTTCTGCAGGGGAACTGTTAAAGCTACAAAGGAAGTCACTGCAGAGTAATTTGTAGAAGTCTGGTTTGCTGTCTTCCTGGTGCCAGCTTGGGTGATAGATTATGGTTTTTACCAGGAATGCAAAAGATAGGATCACTGTGGGAAATCAGAACCATGAGAACTGAGTGAATACTTTGTCTTTGACTACATCTGGCCCATATGACTATTGTTGCACTAAGCCAAACAGAATTCTGGTGACCCCAAGCCCCAGCAGCTTGAGTCTTTTCTAAAATATATATATATAAAGGAATCCCTTAGATGTTGTCATGTCCAATCTAATACTGTTGCTGAAGTTTTTATGAGTTCATTCCTTTAGTAATTGGAGAGAATTTTTGACCTTTTAGGGGAGGTTAGGACCAAGCTGAATTCTGAGTGCTGTCTTCAGACACAAAAGAGGTCTAGGTTATTACCTTTCACACCTGTTGTTCATTTAATTGGGTGATGCTGCATCTCTTTAAAACAAACTCTGGCCTGAGAAAGAATAGATGCTCTGAGATATCCCCAAGGAGTCTGCCTCTGAGATTAACCTAATTGGTCACTGTGCTGAGTCTAATAGATATTGTATGCAATGTCTGTGTCTGGAAACAACTTAGGTAGCCTGATGTATGACATGGAAACTGCTGCTGATGCCTCTGCATGGAAATGAAAGTAAAGTAAGAGATGTAGACAAATTACCACATGTATTGTAGTATAATTGTTCACAGTCCAGAGTATTTGAATGGGGCTGATAACTTAATCTTCTGAAATACCTAATTTCATAAGTGCACATCAACTTGTACCATACACAGACAACTCTTGTATTCAGCCAACAACTCTGCATGTTAGCAGCTGAGTGAGATGGGCAGAATGATCCCACTTTTTTGGCTTTTAAAACTGGGAATGTGGCTGCAGGCCCTGAGCAGGGTCCTGCACAGCTGCAGGAAGTGGAGCACCTCTAGTTCCAATCCTTATTCCTACACAAAGATGGCTGCAGCTCTTTACCTGAAAGCCAGATTTTTGTCAGCAAGATACCATCATGTACCACACTCTTCTTGGCAGTATTAAGTTGTGCTGCTGTTCCTTTTCTTTAAATGGAAATGCCAGCAGAGCTCTCATACTTCTACAATACCTGTGATGGGGCTAATCAGATCAATTTTCCTCAAATTGTAAGTTAAGCCTACCTTTTGTCATTTTTCTTCAAAGACAGACTTTTTGCATGAGATGATACCTGTAGTTTCACAGTGGATTAAATTACAGCCTAAGCCTGTTTCCAGAGTAGTGAATGTAGCTCACTCTTCGAGGCCGCGCTCTCTGTTACAAATCAGCATCATACCGTGATTCAAGCAGGTTGATTCTGGCCACAAGGAGCCAGCAGGGGTTTCCAACCCATCAGGGGAAGTCTTCTGGTAAATACCTGCAAAAGGGGATTTCTTTGCCCTTCTATATGGATTTCTAATCCTGAGTGCTTGGAGGAGGATGCTTAAAAAACTCATATTGCTTTTACACTGATTTGGGATTCAACCTAGTCTTGTAGCTCAGGGCATCTTCTTGGCTGCTGTAATGTCTGGGCTGTGCCAGTGCTGACTCAGGAGCTTGTCATCAGCTCTCTGATGGCTCCTAATCTCCTGAACCACATACAGTTTCTGCACCTGCCACAGAGCAGTGATCAAGTGCTAGAAGCTTGTCTGTTTTGACCTGTCTGCATGAGTTCTTCCAATGAAAGGCATTAACTCTCCTGGAAAGTCTTTTGTTTACACTTGGATCATTGCTGCTCCAGCAGCACTGTCTGCTTTGTATACTGTTTTGTGGTCTGATTTGTGCACTCTACCTATTAGCAAAAGAGTCCTGCTAGCCATTGTTTCTCTGACATTGTTTCCCAGGCTGGGGAAAGTTATACAGTCTTCCTGTTGTCCATCAGGTGAAATTACTCAGTATGTATAGAAATGAAATAGCTGTCTCAATGACTCTGGCTCTTGGAGAGTGTAGATATGTGTTTAGAAAGCTGCCAAATTTATGTTAAAAAACTGAGAGCCCAGAAAGTTTGAGTCATTCTGTAGCACATCTGGAAATCCTGTTTTGCCCTTGCTCACGTTCACACCCCTTACATCATTAGAAAATGTTGTGCAGGGACAGATGCAACGGACCACTATGAGAAAACTGCACATTCCTGCACTTACTGGCTTGCCATTAGAGTTTGTAGTAGGATTTTGAACAGTCTGTGATGCTTCACCTAACACCAGGAAAGCCATTCTCTATTCCTCTTGAATCTCCATGTCTTACCTTTATGCAGTTGCAAAGGGCGCATGCTTGTAGCGATTAGACACTGCCTATAAACTAGAAATTCCAGAGAATGCAGCCAAAGGAGGGGCCTAGCCAGCCCTTTGTTGTTTAATACTCAATAGTTGTCTGACACTCTTGCATATGTCATGTTTTCTTTTGCTTGGATCTTTTGATGAATGTTATGTTAGCATCTTGCAACGTAATTTGAGGATGAGCAAAGCAGAATGCTTTATCTTAAGATGGTCTGGAGCTGAGGGTCTGCTGTCTGAAGATGTTACTGGAGCCTGGTGGTACTGGACTCTGTTAAGCACAGGTTTCCAGGTGCATCTGAGTATAGAAAAGAGAAGCAGACGTTCAAGCATCTTGAACTTAGTCCATTGTGCCTTTCATGAAAATCAGTGGTGTTTCAGACTCTGTGAGGAAAAGGCATGAAGACAGGCAGGGGACTATGGACTTCTTTGGCTTGCTTTGTGATAGGGTAAGTACCACAGTTTTGCAACTAGCTCTGTCTTTCTTGCTTATCTACCCTGAGGTAGAGAGTCAGAGTAGGCCTGTCCAGATGGGAGAAATACACATGAGCAAGGCCATGCTGCTGCTTGACTGGAGAGAGCGAGGAAGGCCCTTTTGGTGATTGTGTCTCTAAGATTGTCCACATTAATAGCGTTAGTGCATAATTTGTAATGCTTCCCACTTCCAGTCAGCTTCATTCCCATCTCTTCTGACTTCAGCCTCTGCCAGCTATGCTACCCTTGCTTTCAACACTGAGAGGTTTGGGAGAGTGCTGTCAGCATGGTGGGGGGGGGGGGGAAGACACATAGAGCTGCATGTCATCAATGTAATGGCTGGCATTGCTGCCCAGATACTTCTTCATATTCCCTGAAGGTTTTGCATAGATATTAAACAGAAGTGGCTGAAGAATTGAGCCCTGTGGCATTCTTTGTGTCACAGGTCATAGAGAGAAGGAGCAGCTGCCTGTCAGGGGCCTTGTGGGACCTGCAGGAAAGGAATAGTATAGCCAGCTCTGTGCAGTTCTCTCAACACTTGCCAAGACACGCAGTTGTCCAAAATGGTCTCCAGTGTTGCAGGCAACTGAAAACTCAGGTAGTGCCTGCATGATTTCTTAGTCTGTTCAACTTTGTGAGAAGGCCTATGACCTGACTGGTGCTGTATTTACAGATTCATTCATGAGTGTCTCCAAAAGGAGAGTAAAAAGTATCTTCTGCAGTTGCATTGCATCACTTCTCTCATACCATTTGTCAGATCTCAACCAGTTTCAAACTGGATGGCAGTGCTGCTGAAAAACAAGTTCTGAATTAAAAGGTTTTTTTTGGTTGTCCTTGCTGTTCCTCACAGTGTAAAATGATCTAAGATGTAAGACTAGAGGCTAAATGTAGAGTAAACAAAAAGACCTCCATGGTCTTAAGTAAAGCAAGGCCCACATTTTTGATTGTGGCTGAGGACCATAAGCCTGTTACATGACTAGTAATTTCTTCCTGTTCTATCAGGTTTTTACTTGCCTAGTCATGTAGTGAGCATGGGTTTAGAGGGAAATGACTAGAAAGAGGCCTGGCCTCAAGAACTGGAGACCATCTGGATTCATACTCAGAGGTATCTGGTGGAAATTTAAGAACTGCAGTTAAGGAAGACTGGTTGTTATACAAGTTTTCCTGGGGTGATGTGGACCTGTAATCATTCTTGAGCATGGCTGATTATAGGTCTTCAGCCAGTGCTCACTTTCTCTGGGTACCAACCTGAATCATGCTAGGCACTGCAGGAGGAGCATGCTGGATTCTGCCTATTTTGTAGCTGTTGTAAAAGGTCTAAGTGCACTCAAAAATATGTGACTTTGCAGGATGAACTGTGAAGTAGTGGTGGAGAGCTGCTCTGCTGCTTTCAGGGCCCATCGGGATCCCTTGTCAGCACAGAAACATCTTGAACATCTGGAGTCAAGTCAGGCTCTTGGTCCTTGTTGCCAATTTATGGGCTTATAAGACAGGCAAGTTCTTGGTGGGTTCCTTTCCTTTCCTTTCCTTTCCTTTCCTTTCCTTTCCTTTCCTTTCCTTTCCTTTCCTTTCCTTTCCTTTCCTTTCCTTTCCTTTCCTTTCCTTTCC
>WEIU01003633.1:191979-360696 GCA_013389925.1 Aegithalos caudatus
TTCCCTTCCCTTCCCCATTTATGAGTAAAGTGCCACTATTTTTATCCTTCTGAACACAGTCAGAAGATATATACACCCAGGCATACATCCACTGTATTCACAAGTAATGTTTTGTCAACAGCAACTTCCAGAAAAATAGACATTGATAGTCTTGTGCGGGTCTCACTGGTGTCTGTACAGATGCAGAAGCAACCATCATAAATATGTTACAGCATCACACCAGGAATCAAGATGCCTTAATTCTTTTCTCAGCCACAAGCTTTATGGACTACCTTGAGCAAATTCATTCTGCAAATCTTTCCTTCCTCACTTCTGATAGTGAACTGTTTGGCAACTTGCCTGGCAGAAGGGGATAGGCAATATTCCTCCTGCAGGTCTGAACCAGAGACTAATGGTGGAACATTCTTCACAGAGAGTATCAATTGAAAGAAGCCTCCTGCCTCTGCACTGGCCACCAAATCTGATGACTTTGTTACTTTGAATTAGAATAATCAGTGTGAAATGAACCAGCCCTCCTCCCCCATATTTGCTTTCCTCTTTCTTGATTTTTATTAGCCCGTTTAGTGCTCCCTTGAGTGTCTTTGCATAATCTATTTCTTGTAGTATTATGGTGAGTCAAGGCATCCCTCTATGGTTTTTAGCATGCCTGGTTTTGGTCTGTACACAATGTGCTCATTCCCATACTAAAGGGCTCTGAAAAGTCTCTGCCAGCCATCCTGGTGTCTGTCTTGTGTGCTGTGCTTACTACCATTTACTATCTCTAACCTGAAAAATGAGATAAAGGCAAATGGCAAAGCTCCGGGACCTCTTTTCACTTACACAGACTTGAAAAACAGAGAAAGTCAGGAACTCAGAATATTAACCTGAGTTCTTGCTGTCCTCTTTGTTAAAGGAGTCAGATATCTGCATCTCATGATAAACAGTTCAGGGTTAATTTCACACAATACTGCACATAACTCCCTCCTTTTCCCCTCCTCCCCTGGCCTTTCACACTAGCTTTGAGTTATGACTCTCCTAGACTAATGAGATAAACAAAATAACTCACTGCAGGTTCTGCTATTTCCTCTGTAAGCAAATGGTTGGAACCTTCTCTGGTTGCCCTATAAGGTACCAGAGAGAGAGACAACCCACAGGGGGATGAAGAGAGTAATATGCGTTATTTCCATATTCACTGCAAGATTGCCTGTGAAGAAGCTACATTCAGAGCATTACAGAACTGACCCTTTTCTTGTTGCCTTTCCTTTGTGTAAGATCTACACTTCATATGAGCCAGCACAGAGACACATGAGGAACAGGGTAGAGAATTGAAGGTAGCATTGGTGACTTGAATGAAGTGAAAATCTGGTTTGTATTTTAAGTTGACTGGATGGTAGTATATTAATGAACAGGTGTGTTGTGAGTAGCAACAGAGAGCTTACCTGAAGGGTTGGAGAGGTGGGTGTTGGATCATCCATTTCTTATTGATCTACCTGCCACCCTCTAAGGAAAAGGCTTTCCCAGCTCTCTCCTTTCAAGTTTCTAATTGGGCTTCAGCATGTGTAGTTGGCTTTTGCTGTCCTGGCTGAATCCAGAACTGCTCTTTCATATAAGAGCACTCACATTAGCAGATACTCCCCCAAAACTAGTAGATCTTTGCTCCTCTCTGTCTGGGACAAGAGCTGTGGTACTTACTCTTTCAAATGGCTCCTTTATGGAGGCCTGGGCAATGGAGGGCTGATTCTCTGTCCTCTTGCTTTGATCTGGCAATTGCCATTTCAGAGTTTTCTTCAAGTCCTTGCACAGGACCTGCTGAGAAAGGGTGGGGCTTCTTGCCTCCACCTCTTTAATTACCCACATCAGAGCCAGGCACAAGTCACCTCATCATTATAGCAATTGTTTGCAGTGGTTAATGTTTGCAAAGTGGTGTGAAGAAGGGCGTCCTAACCACTGTAGAAGTCATAGCTATTCACATTTTTATTTCCAAACTGGTCTTAGGCAACCTGTTCTGATAGGTGTCCTTCTTGGGATGTGCACAACGCCCAGCTTCCTGGGCATCAGTGAAAGAAGGGCACGAGAAGTCCAAGTCCAATAGCACTCTGTGCCCTGAAACAGCCAGAATCTCTGCAGATAGTCCATCACTTGGCCATACTCGGGCAGTATGCTGTAGATGCTCCAAGGCCTTGGAAATAGGTGAAGGTGCTGGGTCTGAACTGGAATTCCCAACAGTTGCAATATTTAAAACCAGGAACTTAGGTCTCACCTGCAGAACTTGATTAGCACATTCCCTCGAGGTGAATTATATTATTGTGTCTTCCTCCCCACCTCCAAGTAAGAAGATACTGGTTTTTTTCATTATCCTCATTTGATCTGGTGAGCTGCTTTTGTTCCCAAGCTGATATTTTCTCCTGGCTGCTTCAGAAAAGAAAACTCTTGGGCCATCCTCCTGCCCTTGAGCTGTTCTGCTTTACTGGCACCCCCTTGATGCTGTCCAGCTGTTCACTGTCAGTACAGTTTCAGATATAGCAACACCACTCCTGTTCTCTCTCATAAGTGGCCTTACCTGGGTTTTGAGGACAATGAGTCTTGAATTGAAGTCATGCTTTGTAGCTCTTTCAAGACAACAGCAACTGCAGAAGGGCAGAGGAGCCAAACCACAACTGGTGGACAGAGAGGGCAGGAAAAGCAGAGGAGATAATTAAATTCCTCCAACTTCTCTTGCTGGGTATTTCTGTGTGTCATGACTATCTGGGGCACTTGAGGATACTTTGAAGCACTTGTCAGTGTGCTTCTGTGCCCCTAGTAGTGATGCACTCACAAAGCCCTGCTGTGTCCTGAATGCAAGCGAGCAAAGTGTAACTCAAACATTAGCTGAAGGGTGTCTGTCAGGAGAGACAGGGCAGCTCAAAAGCCAGTGATGCCAAATGTGATTTAAGAGATCATGCAATGATATAAACATTATTGGTGTATCTCCTCCCTCATTCAGAATACTGGCATGAGGAAGTAAGAGTCGAAATGAAGAATTAGTATTCAAACAAAAGTCCAGAATGTAAGCAAAAATACAGAGTCAGACCTCTTGGATCCTGGTTTGCTCCCATTTGGAAGACAGAAATTTACTGAGCTGCTCTGTGCATCAGGGCCTCAAGATTTGCATGTCAGAACTTCATCTCTTCTCTCTCAAGGGGCTTTCTCTGCCTGTGGAGGAGGCATCGCCCTTGTGACCCAGGAGAGTCTGAAATTCTATTTACCCTGAAGAAATCACAAATTATTTATGTGCAGCTCTGGTTTCAGTGAGCTGAGTGAAGTGTCTAAGTGAGACCTAGATTCTCTGTAGGCCTGATCCCAAGAGGCACTGAAGAGCCTCAGGAGCACTGGTTGCCTTGAGTGTGTAGCTCTGCCTCATGATTTGCAGGGTTGAACCCTCCAACAAGGAGATGCTGGAAAGGCAAGAACAAAGATGCTAGAGACAGTGCTTGTGGTTTACAAACTGAAATGTGATTAATTTTTTGCCTTTAATCTTCAGGCCTGGCCCCAGGTCAGCTGTACACATACCCAGCACGTTGCTGGCGCAAAAAGAGGCGTTTGCATCCCCCTGAGGATTCCAGGCTGAAGCTGCTGGAAATTAAACCTGGTAAGTATTTGTTTGCCTGCCACTCCTGAGCTGCAGAGCAGCTGGCATACATGCAAACCTGGCATTTAGACCTTGGACTTTATCTTTGCTGCTTTCCAACCATTTCTCATTGCATCTGTTGCATCTTGCTTGATTTGCTGTAACCATAACCACCAACCCTCTGCATACAACTCATTCCTTACAAAAATGTGAGCAACTTGTATTGAATGCAAGGAGAGCCTTCTGTAGGGTTGAATCCTGGATTCTCTTAGAATATCCACAAGGATGTAAAGAATCAATGTATTACTAACTTCTTTCTTGGTGCATTACTAATACAAAGTCTCATTGGCATCTGATGCCTAATCTTTGTGAAGAAGACCGCTGTGTGTGTGAAACAGTAAGTATAAGATAAGATTTTTCTTGGTGGGGCTGGTGATGAGGGGTATGACCAGATTATAAACAACAAATAATAAAAATAGTGAGCATATGACATACTTATGTATTTCTGTCTGACTGTATGTGTGCCTTTATCCATTATTCTTTCATTCGTCTTGTCCTTGCTACTCTTCCACAATTAAACTGTGTGAAGTGATGAGTCTGGATGCTGAATGAGTGACTGTAAAGCAGATGTGGAGGAGCTGCAGCTGTGTCAGGTAGAGCATAGTGTTGTGCATTTTTCCCTGCAGTTAGTAATAAAGGCTTGCTGTCTCTGGGGTCAGCTATTATGAGAAGGAGGGAACACATATACTCACAGCTGTATGTGGTTTTTAAGAGGTGAGACACTGTCAGTAAAAAAAGTACAGGAGAAAACCCCCAAATGTAAATTAAGAATATTTAAAAAACCTGTTTGACAGAAGAAGGTGCTTGGGAACTGAGCTATGCTCAGTGATACTGAAGACTTTGCTTTTACGCAGTAGTTGGTGGAGAGAGAGGAAAGGGCAACAGAGACACGTTCTAAACCCATTAAAATCAGAAGCAGAATTCCTGTTGATTCTGGTAGAAATAGTTTTTGAAAACTCCCTGCCCTCAGTATAGGAAACATCAGTGGACAGTTGGAAAAGAGGAAGAAATGCCTAAAACCACACAGTTGGGGTTCAAACCAAGGGCAAAATCTCAGCCAGAAAATAGAACTAGACCTCACTGCAGAGCTGCTTGGAAAGAGCTGATGAAGTCACTCACATACATTGATGAAAATGAGAATGGACTCTAGGAAGAGGATAATGTTGGCTCATACAAGTGTTGCCTTAGACTTTGTCATGATGCCAGTACTGCTGTGCCTTGGTAATTTTGTAAGGTAAAGCAGTAGGGTAGAGTTTGACTCTTTTTTTGTTTGCATTACTCTTCTTTGCTGTACTCACTGAATGCCAAATTAGTGCATCCTACATGCCACAGGGCATGAAAGGCAATTACCACAAAGTTATCAGATAAAGAGACCTCAGCATGTCTGTCTCTGTGTTGTTTTCCCTGCTATAAACATCTCCTCTGCATCTCAGGAGTGCTACTTTTGTTGCATTGCCAGTGGCAACCAAATAAGGCGAGTTACATTGCTCTGCCATTTAAATCTATTTTCCAACCAATTTCTATCTAGTGATTAACTTTCCTTATCAGTTGCACCACAAAACAATTTTATTCCATCTGTGCATATCCAGAATAGACTCACTAGCCAAAAGTGGGATTTTTCTCTTCTCTGATCTGAAAGTATAAAACCTATGGAAAACATTGGATCTCAATTTAAAGGTAGCTTTTGAGAATTTGGGAGAAAGAGTATAATTTATTTTCAACATGGACAGCAGAAATACTGTAGGTTTTGGAGGGAAATACTGTTGTAAAACTTAATGCTGAACCTAGGAAGCTACCTTATGCTGACCTCTTTAGTCCTCAGTTAAACATCAGATGGTTGTGTGGGGCAAAGATGTGGAAATTTAAGATCTATTAAAAAGCACAGAGATGACAGCTGTAGGACATATAAAATAAATTTAAAAGAAATCTAATGTTTCATAATGGTCTTCATCTTTTATCTGTAAGTTATATTCTTATCATCAAAACCAAGCAATATGGCTCAAGTATAGCCTAGAGTTCATTGTTGTTGTGGATATGAGTTGCTACTTGAGTCACTATAGTGTAGCAGTCAAGACTTCTATGAGCACTCAGATTTGAAACAAATCCTGGGCCATGGGCAATATATTGACATGTTCCAATACTGTGATTTCATAGATTCATAAAATACCAGATTGAAAGGGACCTCAAAGATCATCCAGTCCAACCTTTCTTGGCAAGACCACAGTCTAGACAAGATGTCTTAGCACCCTGTCCAGCCAAAACTTGAAACTGTCCAGTGTTGGGGAACCTACCACTTCCCTGGGAAGATTATTCCCATGGCTATTGTTCTCAATGTGAAAAATTTTCCTCTTGTGTCCAACTGGGATTTGCTCAGGAGTAACCTGTACCCATTAGCCCTCATATTATTCATGTGACTCTGTAAAAAGGATGTCTCCATCTCCAAAAAAAGTCTCCATCTTTGTAGCCACTCTTTAAACACTGGATCACAGTGATAAAGTCTCCCCTAAGCTTTCTCTTCTCAAGTCTGAACAAACCCAGTTCCCTCAGACAGCCATATGGCAGGGTTCTCAGGCCTTGGATCATCTTTGTAGCTCTTCCCTTGACCCCCTCCTCTTTTGTACAGCAGGGACCAAAACTGAGCACAGTATTCCAGCTGTAGCCTGACAAGCACTGAATATGATAATTACTTATCTCTGCTAGTGATGACCTTGCCGATGCAAGCCAGTATCCTGTTGGTTTTTTTTTTTTTTTTCCCCTGTCACAGCAGCACAGTGTTCATTCATATTAAGCTCATGGTCCACCAGGACACTGAGGTCCCTTTTCACAAAGCTGCTCCCCAGCCAGGCAGATCACAGCCTGTGCTGCATTCCTGGATTATGTTTTCCCAGATACATTTCCTAGGTGCAGAGTTTTAAACTTACTAGCTGTTGATACTCATCTAGTATTTGTAAAACTAGACTTCTGTTCAACCAAGTGTGGGAAACCTGGTTCTCTGCAGAATCCAGCAGTGGTATTTGCATGGCCCTTCAGCACAGAGCAGTGGGAAGGCTGTAAGCAGCTCATGCTTCCACGTTCACTCAGCTGCCTGTTCTGCACAAGAGAGGAAGAACAGAGCTGAGCTCCTGTGCATGAGAAGTCTGGGAATGGGTGAGGGAGAGGGTTGAGCTAGGTACCCTGACTTTCAGTGGAGTGGAAGAAAAAGGAGAATTTTTAACTCTCCCACCACTGTGGTAGGTGGTAGAGTTAACTGCAGGTGCTGTGGAGGCTGGCCCTTGGAAAAATCAGAGCAGATGGAAAGAGGAGGGCTAGAAATGAGAGGGAGATCCTGGATTAGACCCAAGGCCCCTTGAAATTGTAATTGGTCCTTGCCCTATATACTTAGTGGTTTTGTGGTGCTGGGTAGTATGATTCTGTGTTGGGTCAGCTATCAGAATTGTGGAAGTCCTATTGCCTACAGTAAACCCTGCTGACATGCAGGTACTGTGGCTGTGGCCAAAAACTCTGGTGGAGTTTAAATTGGTAGTGTCCTACTTCAGTCTTACAAGATGGCTAAATATAGGTGCCTACATACATACCTACAGAGCTTTTATTTCACCTGGTGTGTGAGTCTAAAGAGTATGAGTGTAATGCTTTTGTGTCAATTTACTGATGTCCTTTGGTTTTGGAATGAAAGCCCATAGTGAGGTTTCAGAGTGTGCAGCCTTCCCACCCACTTGGAGGGTGTGGAGTAGAGTTTGTTTATGCTACTGCTGTGCTGAGAATGAGCTGGGTTCCTGTGCTGGTGTCTGTCCCCTTACTTGTATTGGGCAGTCCAGTGTTCAGCTGAGCAATAGAAATGGGTTTTTTTTATCAGTTGTTGGATAGTAAAAGCAAAGAAAAGTATTTTTCATTTGCTATTATGAACCATGGTAGTTGTTTGAAGCAAGTACCGAAAACAGATTTTTAGTTCCAGTTGAACAATGCCTGATCTGTTTTCAGTCTGGCATTTGGGTATACCTAGGTGAGTGTGCTTGTGGATGAATGAACTAAATCCTTACAGATAAGCTATTATCTCTTTAAAGCATCTTTATTTACCTTGTGGAGACTGTGACTGACTGTACAAGGTACTGTGTGTTTTCTGGGAAGTGAGGAGTGCTCCCAACTCTTGGGGAAATGCTCAGCATGTCTGTGGAGGCCTGTGGTCTTTAAGATAGGGCACTTCACCAAGATAAAGTTAAGATGACAATAAAAAGTAAAGAAAAGAATTTCAGTAGTATCCCTTGTATGATAGTATCTAGAGACTCAAGTAGCATGTTAGATCAGCATCCCAGGGGTTGTTGTGAAGTCATCTTAGCCATATACTTAAGTCCAGATTTACAAAATATAGAGAAGGAAGTACTTTGATTCCAAAATGGAGAAATGAGTGACAAAGGAATAAACTACTTCTATGATGTTTTATCCAGGGGTTTGTAGTACAGCTGGAAATCAAGCCCAAGAACACAGAAAGAACACAGTGCTTCAGAGTTCCATGTTATTTTTCATGCTCCTGGTTGCTATGCCCAGTTTCACCCAAAGATATTAGAGCCTAAAAAAAAAAATTAAAAACAATTTAATGAGAATTTCCTTTTACATTTTTTTCCCATAGGCCAATTCATATTGACTAGTTTCACTTTTGATTTCTACACAATCACATGTTGGTTCCTGTTCTGTACTACAAGACAGCAATCTTGTTTTGTTAGGAACACTGTAAAGAGAAGCACATCTCTTCTTAACAAAAACTTTTTCTACTATTTGACGGTTTTCCTACAATTATCTCTGTAATTAAAGGTCATGTTATGTTATAGAACCTGCCTGTGGCTCCTTTTTAAGGCCTATTAAGATCATCTTAGGATCAAACTGTAAGAATAATTCTGGTGCCAAATAAGAGTACGTCTGTAATATGCAGATGAATTGGATACAATATTCCTGAAGGAGGCTGTAATATAAACCTATCAGCTGTTCAGACTTCTGATGGATTTCTGCAGATGTGAGTTTACCAAAGATACTTTTTGGGTAGAGCTTATTTTAGTTTTTTTTTAAGTTTTTTTTTTTTTTTTTTTTTTTTTTTTTTTTTTTTTTTTTTTAAATTGTTTGTGGCTTTTATCAACGTTTGTCTTGATGAACCCTGCATTTGGGGTGCAGCTGACTTGACAGGAGCAGGTTTGTTTCTCTGATGATTTGATCTGGATTTCTTTAGTAAGATGGATTTTAAAAGCATGGTAGCAAACTTCTGTGAGTTTTGCTCCTGGCTCTTCAAAATTCTGGAATTAAAATATCATTTAAAATCTGCTTTTAGTTCAAGTCCTTCTGCACTCTGAAGTCCTTGTGTTAAAAAGCAAACAGAACCCCCAGCTCTCCTCGTCTCTCGTAACAGGTTATTTGAAATGTGCCGGATTTCAGGCTGTTCCATCCCGCNACAGCCCGCGCTCGAAGCAGCGTTTGTTGGGAGCTGCACCCGGGCGGCGAGAGCCTGGAGTACATCCCACTCTCACCCATCTTTATTTCTGTCACCTCATGTAGAAGAAAACAAAAATAACCCTTAAGTTTTTGGGACAGGGAGGGTGGATGGTTTTCAGTTCCCATGTGATTTGTTAGAAAGCGCATCTGCACCCTGACCGTGCTGAGTCCTGAGCTTGGTCTATCATGTACATATGTGTGTCGCATTTCCATAGCACTTAGAAACAAAATGAAGCTTTACATTGTGAATCTAAATCTGGGAACAGGGATGCCAGAAGGTGTTCAGTTTTTGTCTTTGCTGGGTTTTTTTTATACCAGTATAAATATTTAATTCTGCCAGGCCCTTACTTTTGGGTTTCTGGCCTAAATTTTAGTATGTGTTTATTCATCAGTTAAGCCTGCAGCTTACAGATGGGTCCATCAATGCTCCTGAATCGAAACAGTAGGCTCCAATTCCCCACTAATCTTGTCTTCTCAGCAGGACATGGCACCACAGGCAAGAGCTGCTGCTTTAAGGCACTTGCACATCCAGCTATGACTTGTGTTAGAAAAAGTGACTTTCTGTCACCAAGAGAAAACTCATCAGTGTGGGACGTCCTTGTGAACCAGCTTCTTTCTATTATACACAAATTTAGCCATTTTATTCCATCTCATCCACCACCTTTAAATTCTACCTGCACAAGGGACCTTTGCTGGTCCAGATCTCTGGCCAGATAAAGTTTGCTTTTCTCTTCTCACATGGCACTAAGAATACCAGAGAACCTGTCTCTTTTTGCATGTATTCACTGACACAGAATCACGACATAGAAGTCCTGCATTGAAATATCCATTTGTCCCTTAACCGATTTGCACTAGAGGTGGCCATCTCTGCACTTCAGGTCGTACCACACCATCACATCCTTGCATCTCCTGGGCCCCACACAGGACCAGGGCCAATGGAATATGTCTTTTTCTCTCAGTTTCTCAGTATGTGAAATGGAGGTGCTAAAACATTGGTCTAACTCAGAGGAGTACCTAACAGATACCTAAGAAATACTTCTAGAGAGATTGGGAGGGGTATGGGAGGCCTCTAAATAAAAAATAAATTAATGAATAAATCATGCCATTTACCAAGCCCTCAAAGTGCCAGCATTAAATGTTTCGGCCATCAGCAGAAAGCCTTGCAAAACTGGTATGGAAATGTACCAGCTCTGGTGCACAGCCTGGGTTTATGTGTACCAAGATGATGATGAAAAAATAAGTAATTTGTTACACACCCATATATGCAAATAAAGAGACTCACCACAGGTGAATTGTTGAGCCAATTTTTGCAAGGCTGGCTGTGCAGTGTAATTGCTGGAAAGATATCTCGAGTTTTGCACAGAGTAGGTTTTCTTGCTTTGTTTTTCTGGCCGCTGGAGAGCTGTCCTTCTGTATGCATTGGCTGCCAGGGCTGTGGTAGCCTCTCCTTCAAATCATGCACTGCCCTTGCTGGGTGTTGTTACATGTGATACGCTGCAAATTCTTAGACTAGTCTAGCTCAGTGACTACTGTAAGTAAATGTGTATTTTCCCCCAAATGGAATTTCATGATTTTGCAGTTATGGAAGTAAAGCACTCATTTCCAGAAAAGCAAATAATATTCTATAAATAGTCCGGTCAAGAAAACAAAAACATTTTTTCTGCTGCTTAACTCCACCGTCATGCTGGTAGAATTTACAGGATTAACTTTGTGTAAATAGTTTCTCTTTCATTTGTAAGATCTGGAACAGGTCACTACACGTATTTTACATTGGAAGTTTTACCCGGAGAACTCTGTTGTTTAGCTAAGATGGCTTGTATGAATCACACAGGATTACTCCTGGTTCTTGTGTGGCTGAGCCAGTTTGCATAATCAGGAAAGAGATGCATGAAGAAGCTACTGGGCTTTGGAACCCCTCTGGGTTTTGATCAAAAGCCCACTGAAGCCAAACCCCTCTGGCTCTAGTCATCAGGCTAAGGCAGCAGTAGCAACTGAACAAGATAAGGCAATTTTGGAAGCTGTTAAATCTAGTTTTCTGAGTTCTACAGATTTTATCATTGGGAATGGGAACATAGGCTGCATGTGCAGCATCCCACATACACAAGGCTGTTGTAATTTCAGAAGCAGTGCAGCCACTCAAAGGTATTTTTTTCCACTGGTGTCATCTTAGCTGTATTTAGTATATTTGTGAAAATAGAGTTATGATGACTTTGGAGGCAGGCTGTTCTGAAAAACGCTTTGGTCACTACAGCTCACCATTAAATGGAAGGAATTGTGCTGTTGATCTCCTTGGAGCCTCTACAGTGTGACTGCAGGTCATCTCTCAGCACTTGACCTGCAAGGTGTGAGGGAGGGCTGAGGCAGCTGAGATGGGGTTGGCTTGAAATATCTGGGCTGCTTGAGAGAGAGCTTACTTGTGGTGCTGCCACCCTCTCTCAGCTCTCCAGCCCATTGTTTGGCTCTTTCACTGTTCTTGGCTACTGTGTGTGACCTACATCTGGCTGCTAGGACACGTCCTTGGGAAGAGGTTATTCAGCATGTGCCTCTCAAGCTGCCAAAGCCTGACTGAGAATGCTGTGTCTCTAGGAGACACATTATTCCTCCTGGAGAGGTAGAACGCTGTGGGATTTATCCCTTTGCTATGAAGTTAACATTGATGTGTGTAAGTAACCATCAGGATTATTTGTTTATGAAATAAACAGATTTAACCTAAAAATGAAGGGAGCAAAGCTAAGCTCAAAGCTTACCAGAGGAAAGGGCTATGGAAGCCACTGGGGAAGCACCAGGGGATGGTGCCTGGGGAAGTGCTGGAACCTGTCAGATCCATTTCCCTCAAGGCACAAATCACCAGCTCTCCAGCATGGGGAGGGGCAGACACGAAGCTGTATGCACTGTAGGAGTCTTAGAGCTAGAACTGAACCCAAACAGTTTTCCTGGCAAACCTACTGCCCCTTTTCTAAGTATAGCCACTAAAAATGCCTGAAAAAGGATAAGCCATGTCGTCAAAAGGGTTTTTGTGGTGTACAGGTACTGTTCAGATGCAAGTGCTGGACAAGATCCTAGGAAATGGGTATTTTTAATCTAATTCGTTGCATCTATTTTGTGTGTTCATATGGGTAATTCTGGGAATTCTCTGGTAATCACATGAAAAAGGGTTTATTGGATCAAGTCCCCAGGGCTTAGTCTCATAAGATGCCAAGCTGTCTAACCCTAGCAAAGGAAAGCACCTGAGCTTGGGCTTTAAAAACATGAATGATCTTTAAAAACACAAGTAATTAATGGGACTTGTCACATGCTTGAAGTTAAATTTACATGTAAAGTACTGGGTTAGACCAGACTTGCAGGTTTGGTACTCAGCATCCTTCACAGAGCCCAGTGAAGTCACTGTCCTGCTTGGTCAGTGGTATGGTAGGACCTGTGTGCTGCTTTATGGAAGAAAACGTTAGCAAAAACCAGCAAAGAGATTGTGGAGTATAATTACATAAAATATGGTTTAAAAATCCCTATTTATTAAATTTTATTGTTCTCCTGACACATAGCAAATTAAATTGATTTGTAGCATGAAATATTTTAATATTTATAGCAGGTGTTACTTTCCTGGTGCATAATATAACAGAATGAGCAATAAATGTTAATATAACGTTCAGTTTCAACTCTTACAAGCCAAGCTTTAAAGAATTGCTGAGAGTAGAATGGAGATGATGACTTCCCCTCCCACATCCCTGTACCTACTATCAACCCTCCCTGGTGGAAGTTTCCATTCTTCATTCCTGTTCTCTGTAGTAAACATTTTACAGCCTCATAATTGTCTGAGAGATATTAAGTATGTTTTTACTAGATTATGATTAATTTCAATATTCCCTGCATTTTGCATTTGATTGACTAATAGTTTATTACAGGTATTTTATTCTTCAGGATTCTGACACTATTGGTGTTTGCCACAGCATCCATTCCCAGTAATGAGCTCCATCGGGGAAGGAGTTTTGTTGCAATACATTGGAATAGGTGGATATGGCTTTAATGTGCAATGCCTTCTAGACCAGAAATCTCACTGAGGATGCACTCAGAGCATGGTTCCCCTTAACCAAACCAGGTAATTCAGGCCTAGGACTTTAGCTGTTGTAGGTAGGTAGTTCTGATAAAGACAACAGTGAGCAGTGATTTCTATCAGCTAAAGCTATGGTTCTTGATGTAAGAGAAAGGATGAAAACTTTACCCCTCTTCATGGAAATTATGTTCTTCTGAATGCATGTGATTTCCCTTGGCAAGTATGGGGTTTATGTCTTAGGAAAATATATGGTCATGATTAATATCCTGTGCATGTCCTAAGAGTTGTAGTGAAAATCCTCTTGTTGTTGGCCTGAAATAAACAGCATGGCATGATGGGAATAAAAGACAAATTTTCAAAGCTGGCTCAGATAGAGTGCTAAAACTACATATAAACACTTGAAGCAAGTGAGTAATTTCTTTGTGTTTTTGAGGGATAGTGAAGGCTTTTATCTTCTCATGATTTCCATGGTGCAATGTCTGTAAATGACACAGTTACAGATACGTGCTACTCTGACGAAGTGAGGTTCATGGTTACAGGAATTTCTTCAGTGATGCTAATTTGTAAGTGATGCTATGGATACATCTGCCATGTAATGCTCATTGCCTAAGTGAGGTAGCAGAACGGCAGGAGAACTGGAAACACAGAGGCTGTATCTGTAAGCAGTGCTATAGACCAGGACAGTATCAGCAACAAAGACACTATTAACTAAATAGAAAGGACTCAGGATTAAGTGCTTTGTGCCTCTGAAGCTGCTATACCAGGGCTGGCACTATAAATATACTTACAGTATATTCTTCCAGGGAGCTTTCTCTTAATATCTGAGTGGGAAAAAAAAAAAAANCTTTCTGCTAAAGATGATGCCCCCAGTACATCTGAGCTCTCAGCAAGTGCTACAGATGGAACAAGAGTGCATCCAACTTTTTTGTTTTGCCTTTCAATCCTGAATCTTAATTAGTTCCCTACTGCTTTAGTACATGCACAACATTTTAATAGTCATAAGGACTTACTCCAATCCACACTGCCATTTCCACAATTCCCTCCTTCATACTAGTAGCTATTCTCTCCCCCCACCCCCACATATTTAGGAATAGTGTAAAGAAAACTAAATAGCCAAGCATGTAGCTGTAGATTGATGAGGTTGTCACACCATTCTCTTCACCGTTTTCTTCCAACCTGCACTGTGCTCTAATAGATGGATGATTGCCGGGGGAGAGAGAGACTTAGCAAATCCCACAGCCAGATGTTCAGGGATGGACAGAGCGACCTTCTCAAGGAACCCAGAGGACTATAGCTGTGTCCTTCTGAGGGAGAAGGACAGTCAGGTGCCTCTGGCTGCCTGTGTTTATCCCTCATTTCAAAAGGAGCACAAATGGACTCAGCATGGCTGCAAGGATGGATGTTTTTCAGTGCATCGTGGGAAATGACCACTCATCTGTCTCTTCACTGTGGAGTCTGCCTGCAGCCATCAATCTTGTAGCCCAGCATGGCAGCTCCTTTTGGCTTAGTTTGGCTCAGTGTTAGATGAACAAAGGGTAAGCTGAGCAAAAGGAAAGGAGAGAAGAACAACTATTCTCTATTTCACTTTGTTTTCCCCTTGCATGGCTCTCTCTCTTCCCCATTATCATCTATTTTCACTGTATTTTGTAAAGTGTGGAAATGTGTATTTTCAGAGTCTGGGAGTTTACAGTGTTTCTCTGTTAGCAGAGAGCAGAAAGGAAAGAGATATTGAAAAGACATAATCCAAGGCCCAGAGATTCCCTTTTTCAGACTTTTCTGTGGCAGTTTTCAGAACAAGCATGCCCTAGTTAGCTGCAGCAGACAGGGAGAAAGAATGTAGTACCTTTCCCCCATCTTGCTGTTTTCCTCCCTTTTTTTCCTAATTCCTTCCTCACTGCCACATTAGTGTTTTCAGGTGTGTACTTCATCTCTCCATTCCTGTTCTATTCAGAAAGCAATCAACAGAGCCACATGTTGGGACTTTCTGAATACAGGTATGTCCTGATGCCCAGAGCCACATGGCAGCTCCTGCTGGCAATCAAGCTCACTTGGGTCAAGCCTTCTTGATGTAACTGCGCTGGGCTGCGCAGGCTTTGCACGAGCATGAGCTGCCTGACCTCATCCAGCACCTATGGTTCCTACTGTGAAACCAGAGGTCATGGCAATGTCTTCATTGGTAGGCAGCCCACCAGAAGAAAACACATTCAAACGTGTCTGTTTGCACACCTAGCACTGAATTAGCTGGTTTCAGCCGTGAACTCAGATGAGCCAGTTTTTGCCTGAAATACTCAGATTTGATCTACTTTGAGCCAGGCTGAAAGGAAAAAAAAAAAAGGTGTGTGAATACACTGCCTGCTGGACTCCCATAGCTAAGGTCTGCTTTTTTTCCACAGTGAGCTGTAATGTTGCTTATTCTGTTTTTTCCCTAATATTCTTGCCTCTGGATATCATAACAGTACATGTTTGACTTATTCTGTAGAAGGCTTATGTAGAGCTAGCAGCATTGTTCCCCTTAGCACTGCCCCACTCTGGTGTTTGATTGATGCATTTTAAAAAATGTGTGATTACATTTACCTTTTAATTTTCCTGATTGATCACAATGATCTAAGCATAAGGCCTGACAGAGCCAGGCTTCCCTGCAGAACTGATTTCTCTCTCCCAGTTTTTACTGTAGGCAAAGAACTGAGATCTCCCAGGCATAAAGAGGGACCAGCTAAGCACTGAGGCTGAGCAAGGGAACTCTGTAAATACTGGACATAGAAATCTCTGAAAAATCTTTACCTGCTTTCAACCCAAATGTGCCATCTGGAGTGAACAGACTTATGCCAAGCTGGGAAAAATTTATACCATCATGGGCTTAAAGAGCTGCTTTGCAGTATGTGCTGAGGTGTTTTTTTTTCCTCTTACCATAAACTTAAAGGATAAACCCTCAAGGAAAACATTTGTTTGGTGAAAACCAGTTTCTCCTCCCCCACACCTTGCATGAGCAGGCTTTACAAGTGGGCACAAGACAAGTAGGGATATTCAGGGAATTCTTCTGTGTTTTCTTTACAAAATGGATGGCGTCCTTTTCCAACCTGTGCATTTAATTGTGCCACTTTTGAATGAATGGTCATATTTCCTGCTACTCATTTTGCCTCCCTGCAAATTCTGAAAAAGACAAATCTTGTTCACATTGTCATGAGACAGCCTACCCCAGATGGCACATCTGTGTCTCGGGATGCCCTCTGGCTGGCCTGTTGGCAGGCATTCCCGTGGCTTTGAAGGTCACCTTGTTTACACCTTGCCTTTTCCCCCCTCCCTATTCAGAGGCTTGCTGAGCCTGCAGGCTGGGCTTCACCATCTGCATTTTCTCTGGTGCCATTAATCTTCCTGTTTACCATTCTGTTATTAATTCTAGAGTTCACCTTTTTGTCTAAACCCTTTATAGGCCTCTTGAAATTGCTTGCCTTTTTGTGGCAAGAGATCTGAGCATCTCAGAGATAATTTGCTTTGTTCTTTCCCATTTCTGAAAGGATACCTACTAGCATCTCATGCCATTTTTCTATTACAAACCTTCCTTCTTATAATAACATTTCTTCACTTATATAGCTTCATCTGTTAGATGTATCTTAACATAGGAGTAAATATTATCTTTGTCCTTTGGAATTTGTGAATTGGCCATCAAAATCTGGTATCTGTGGAAATAGTCCTACTTTTTCAGTGTTTTTCTTGGCTGGAAAGAAAATATGTTCAAATCTGTCTTTGTGAGAGCCTGTAAGACCACCTTGCATTTTTGGTGCATTTTATTTGAATGCCTGAATGCCTATGAATATTAAACAAGCCTTACCAAACCCCAGAGGATAGGTGAAGACTATCTCCATTTGACAGATGATGGAAAAGCAGAGAGTGCCTCTGTTAGAATTTGGCTCAGCATCACTTGATGGGACAGCAGAGATGCCAAAGGCAGCAGCTGGGGTGGTTGGTCCCTATCCCATCCTAAAATCATTGCCACTTCACTGTGGCCTTTCTGTTCTCCATTGTTTTATGCAGTTCAGTACTCACTGAGCCAGAGATACTGACGTGGGTGTGCCTGGCCTGGCTGAGCCTCAGGCATGGCTGTACTGAAGCGTGGCTGTGCCCAAGTGTGGCTGTGCTGCAAGTGTGGCTGTACCGAAGGGTGGCTGTACCGAAGCGTGGCTGTGCCCAAGTGTGGCTGTGTTGAAGTATGGCTGTGCCGAAGTGTGGCTGTGCCCAAGCGTGGCTGTGCCAAAGCGTGGCTGTGCCCAAGTGTGGCTGTGCCAAAGTGTGGCTGTGCTGCTCCCCGGGCCTGCCCAGTGTGCGGAGCGCTGCTTTCCCGCATGCCGGAGCTTTGCAGGTGGCCGCGCAGGATCGGGGCTGGGACAGCCGGCATCAGGCTGAGCGCTGCTCATACGCCCTGCCACACCCCTGCTGTTGCCTTTGGGCTGAGGGGCTGTCCCTGCTTGCTCCCCACAACTCGGGGGGTTAGAAAGGCCTCGTTAGCGGAGCTGCCACTCCGTGCGGAGCCAGGCAGAGCCGAGCACAAACCCCCCTCAGTACGGAGCGCCAGAATGCGCAGAGCAGGTTCCCAAGGATCTCTGCAGGACTCAGATTGGCTTTGGCAGGTTTATCAGCTCTGGCTTAGTGCCGGCTCTGCTAGGCCTGGACTGAATTAATTGGGATGCTTGTGCACTGCAGCTGAGAGATAACTGCATTACAGAGATTTATCTGTTACTAAAGGTATCCCCTCCACTGTCCTCGATAAGGGCGAGAAGCTATGCAGAATCTCACAGAATTTGCAGGAAGGTTGGCATGGCTGGCTCCACACATGGTTTATGTATGAGTTTGTGTGCAGTACAAGTGTTTTTATTCAATTCTGTCGTATCCAGTGCAGCTGCTTGTGGTGGAGGCCCACTCCCTGTTATCCTTTGCAGAATGTGCAATGTGGGCATGACTGTCCCACCTGTGGGGAGGGGAGACTGGTGTTTGCTGATAACTGTCTGGTTAATTATTTGATTCTGGTGATTTGGAGGGGTCAAAATGCCCATCATCTATCTTGAGTGATTCTAGATGACCATTTACAGATTGATAGTCCAGTCTATTCATTACTCCCAACAGACCAGAAGCCCCGTTAGGGAGATGCAAAGCCCAGAGGAATAGGCTTTTTTACTTAATATTTTCTTCTAAATTGTAGCAGTTATCTTTCCTCTGTCCCTTGACAATGCCTGCAGTGTTGCTGCAGAAGTCGTGGTGCATCTCCATCTAGAACACAAATGCAAGAATGACCAGAACACAAATGACTGCTAGAAAAATGCTATTGAATGGAGACATTTCTGAATGGAGATGATTTCAGCCCTGAGGGTAGTTACTTGATCCAGCATTTAGTCTGATATTGTAACTTGGCAGTCTTTGAGAAGCAGGTACAGCTTATTATATGTGACAATGATTTAAATCTGTGCTAAGAAATAAATCTGTAGAAAACTTCCAAGAGACAACTGACAAGAGGGCTGTTTTGTTTTGGGTTTTTTTGAGAGAGATTTTATAGAAGCATTCTAGTCTGCCAGAGAAATACAGCTGCTTGTAAAGTCCACATTTTGATAGTGTATTAAAATAAACAATGCTTAACCTTATGTTTAAGGGCCTCTGCAATTTTCTGCAGCCCTATTTCTCCCTCCTGTTGTATTGTAGCCTCCTGGGATGTATTTTAACTAGGGCTAATAGAGGCTTTCCATTGAATACCAGTCTTAAAACTCAGTTTTCCTCTGATATTTCTGCAGTTATGCCCAGGCTGAAGACTGAAAGTGTACAGTCCCACCCATATCAGATCTTCTTCTGTCTTCACTTTCTCCCCCTTCCCTCCCCCAACCTCATCATGAGATTAGCAGCTCTCCATGAGGAGGTGCCAGGGAGACAGTTTTCCACTCTCCCTGTGTTCCCTAGAGCAAACCTCAGTAGTGCCTAAAATTTCAAATATTTGCTAAGATTAATTAGAGAGTCTTCTATACTATTTTTTCCATTCAAAATGGTTTGTTTCTGTGGAAACAAACTCAGTACTCTCAAGTTTTCAAGTGGTCTTGCTTCTAGGTTTATCTATTGTCTTTGGTTGGATTCTTGTTCTCACCGCAGCCCAGTTTACCTTGAGAGTGCAATAATATACATGAGATTTAGAGTGGGATTGGTGGGGGAGACAAAGAATTACTGGAGTAGCCTTACAATCTCTAGTACTGCATGGCTGTATTGTAGCTTGGATTAAAAATAAAGTGAATTTGATGTTTACTGCTCTCTAGGGACGTTTGTTTGGCTTTATGGAGTCATTGTGAGAGTCTGTGTTATCAGTAACCTGTCCCTGGGGAGGCCCATGGCTGGACTGACAGGAGGTTCTGTGGACCATGTTTGTCTAGAACTGTCAGTGACAAGTTTGCTGCAGATGGATGCTGAATTGCAGGAGTGTTGGGGGAAAAGGGTGGGATATCAGGGTTCATGGAAGATCAGCATTAAATCATAATAGCAATAACATGAGCATCTGCCCCAGAGATAACAGGATGAGGTGTAGTGAAAGAAGGGTTTTAGAGATCTGGATCTGTGGAAGGAGTGAAGGTCCATGCCGTGCTGAAAGGGGCAGAGCCCTGCCTTTAGTGTACCTGGTTCTGGTCACTGCTGTGAATGTATCAGTCCCAAAGATGCTAACAAGTCACTATACTGGCCATGGACACAACAAGCAAGCAAGCAAACAAGCTAAGGAGAGTCTGGTTGTGCATGCACAGAAAGGCTACAAAATGCAGATATTCATGTAAGGCTTTGTCTCCCCAGCCTTTCTTAAGGGATTCCATCCCCCTGCCCCCACCCTTTGCACTCTAACGCTATATTTGTGCCTTGGAGATGTGGAGATGAGCATATGATGGATGGATGGATGGATGCTGCTTGTCTGGGTTTTTCACCACCATTTCCCCTGGGGCACTCTGTCTGCTGGCAGAGAGCACCATCCCAAAAGATGGTATCTTTTGCAAACTCGACAGCTAACAGACAGCTTCTCTCTCTGCATATTTCCCCAAAGAAGAGCAGGCTTAATCTGGTTTTTATATGGCATATTTCATTATAATCTTTTTGACTTCCCATGTTCCCAATACGCCATAATAAATAAAACGCTGGGGGTGGGAACAGCAGAGATGCTGAGGCTTCACACTCTTGTGACACTGATAGATTCTCATTTTAAACTGTCATGGGATTTAATTGCTTGCTGAGCCACTGCACTGCACTTTCAGACACATCCTGCCACATCCTCTTAATGAGCTTAGTGGCTGCATTCACTCAGCAGTAGTTCTGTTTGCTGTGAATTAGGTGGCTTTTTTAGACCACCTATATGATTTTAAAGAGGTAGTGGTTATTAAGGTAATATCCTTGGATTTATCCATCCTAAACAACACTTCATGGACTCGTAACATATAGTTTCCTCTGGCACTTTTTATGTTCCAAAAAAGTGGCACCGAGAAACAAAAATGTAAGAATCTCTGTGCAAAGTCAGTGTTTGTCTAAGAGGGTTTTTGGAAGCCGGATTGCTTTGGTTTGCATAGTAGCTGTCTCTGGCGTGATAGATCATGCTGGAACTCACCCAATAAGTATCTCTGTTCCCAATTAGAACTGGAAATGGAGCTGCTTACGAGTGCACAGAGATGATGGTTTGGGTGGCAGCTGCTACTGTGGAGATGGAAATGATCCATTGTAAAACAAATACATTGCACTGTATAGAAAAAGGGATGATTGTTTTTAATTTATGTTTCAAAGAGACACTGAAAAGTTGCTTAGCTCTCAATAAGTTGTAACCCAAATGTAGCTTACTTAAGGACAGGAATTTGCAGCTATTTTGGCAAATCAGAACTTGAAAAAGCCCACCATTTTGTGGGATTTGTGAAAATGTGCTTCTTTTGGAGGTGGCAGTTCAATAGAAAACAGATACAGGAATGACACTGGCATGGATGCTTGTTCAGATTCTACCACTGCAATCTCAGGACCTTAATAAATAGGGAGGTTGCTGCATTGAGCTGGTAAGCAGAAATAACCATGTTAATTTAATCACTATGAAAAGGAGTCTGCCAAGTTAAGAAAGATAAATTTTAATTATGCACACACACATATTTGAATTATAATATATACAGAATATTTAGCTGTGACACCTAGAATATGATGGTTTACCAAAACAGGAAGAATTCTTAAAAAACATTTCATTTTTCATTGATGACTTTTGTTGATTTGACATTTCCATTTTGTGTAGTTATAAACAGTTGTATCTGCTACATTCACCATGTGCTACTGTATTTGGGATACTAATCAAAAGGAAATTTATCTACAAACCTTCATGAACTTTTCATATAAAAGAGTAAGCTTTTAATTATAGTGACTTTACTGGTAGTTATTACTTGTAATAAAGATTATATTCTCTGAAATTGTGATGTTTGAAGAGGAGCTTGTAATACAAACAAGAAGTTTCAAGGAATTTAGAACAATTAGTGGGTAGCAAATGCTATTATCTATATTTAAAAAGGATTTGGATGTGATTCAAAGATTTAAAGACACATAAATTCTACATGAACATCTGAGAAATTGATTGAAACAGTAATTACATATAAGCAGTAAAGCACCTGGGAAATTATGACATAGGAGTTTCTAACCAGCTACAGTTTTTTTCCTACCAAGGAAAAGCATGCTTCACTACTTCCTTAAATTTCTTTACGGGGTATGTAAAGAACTAATAGTTAGGGGGGTTAAGAATTTTCTTAAACTTTCTGAAGACCTTTGTTATGTCTCCAAAGAGAAACTAAGAATTGTCTTGGATAAAATCTTTTGGAATAAAAGATAAGGGAATAAAGAGCTTTCATTGTAGATAAAGGCTTACAGCTGGTGCATCAAGGTTTGGTGCTCGGTCGGTGTTGTATAGTACACTAATTAATGAACAAGCTGCAGAATGGGAATACCATGTCAACTACAATGATTTGCACATAATAATATATAACAATAACAATAATAATAATAATAATAAAGTTATTGAGAGCAATCATGGCTGGGAAGGTCTGTACAGGGCACTGTGCTTGGGGAGTGGGCAGAGGGATGGGCATTTTAATATGGTACCTGTGTGTTTGAATGTATTCCTTATGGGAAGTTCCTTTCCCCATTACAACGTTCCTAATTCTTCTGCTTAGTAAGTAACTTGGCCATTGAAAGACACATCCTGAGGAGTAATCTAAAGAATATGGTAATTCATTTGTTCAAATAGGGATGTGGTTTCATCTGAAAATTCCAGATGCAGTACTGGTCCATCTTGGGAAGACTGGTGTATAATAAGAGAAAGTTCAGAGAGGTTTGTCAAGACCATATGGAAAACTTCCTATAGCAGAGTAATAGAAAAGATTGTGGTTGTTTACCCTTGAAAGGAGAGGAATTAAAAGAAATTACAAAAATTTTGGTCAAAAACTTAAAATTTCCCCAGCAAGAACCAGGGGGCTGACAATAGATAAAGTGAAACACTTCTTTCAAATCATAGTTTAACTGTTGAATTCTATCAGGTGGGAAAACATTGAGGTAAAAGTGTATCAACATTCAGAAAGGGCTGGGCTATTCTGTGTATTTTCAGATGAGAGAGATTTAGGATAAGTGGAAGAGATGCTACATTTATATCTCAAGATGAAATGCAGTATTAGGGTCAGTAAGTTCTTTTGCATTTCTCTTGTGGCAGACATTCATAGCTGCTTCTGCAGCATGTGAGGTGACTGCATAGTGTGGCATGAGCAATATCAAAGCAGAGGCAAGCTTGGGGTCACAGCTTAATTTCTTAGGCCCAGAAGAGTTTCCCTCTGGCCTTGTTTGAAGCTTCAGGCATGGGCTGGTACCTTCATAAGCAGGACAGTGAGTGGAACAGACCTCCCCCCCCCTTACTTCCAAATAGCAGTTCCCATGGTCTGTGGAAAGCCTTGATCTTTCACATGAAAACTACATTTTGGTTTTTGAGTTAGCTCCTCAGTTTTCTTTAGGGTACTGGCATAAGAGTAAAAGATACTTCTTTTTGCTTTTGTGGGAAAATCATGGATAGTTAAATAGGAAAGAGAAAATAAGGGATTTTGTGAAATGAATTTAATGATTCCTGGTAGTGTTTAACTATTGCTGTAGGTTAACTGAACTATCTTTTAGATTTTAGAAGACTTTCATCTGTGGGGATTCAAAAAGTAGTTTGGAAACATAATTTCCTGTCTTCATTACTGTACCCTTTACAGACTAGCCATCTTCCAGGAAGGATTGAATTAATTACGAAGACTGGATTAATTACAAGGGGTTGTATTTGGACCTCTGAAGGTTTTTTATGCTGTAAACTTTACATTCTGGATAAGACAGTGTCTGCTTTTTCCCACTTTCTAGAGCTATTTAGGAAATAAAGTGCATTCATAGAAGCTACCAGTGGAGAAGAAAATTAAGAAGTTGAATGCCATCAAATGGCAGTCAGCTTAGTGGGAAAATGGGAGGCAGACACTGAGTTTATTTTCACTGGATGCCCAGCTCACTAACTTAACTTGTCGGTGATTCAGTCTCCCCATCAACTGTGAATAAAAATATTACCTTACAACGCCTTGTCAGTGGGATGTTAAATTTAGTAATTAGAAAATGCTCTGAGAGTTTTGGATGAAAAGTCCTCCTGGAGTGTTGTTGCTGGGAAGTAGCAGTACCACACAGAACAACCATGACTATTAAAGACAACTTCCTGTTTTGACCTTAACACCTACCTTGCCCTCTTTTCAAACTTAGTTTTTGATATCTCTGGAACAAATGGGGAGTAGTTCCACCTTCATATATGTTCTACTTATCCTTCAGTCTTTCCTTGCTCATTTCCTTTTCTAATGCATTCATTTGCTGAATGTACTGGTATCCAGACGCAGGCATAGCTTGTCACAGTGAAGACATGCTTGTTTCCAGTGTCCTGGAGCTTGCTTGAAGCTTCTTTGCTTGCTGAATGTAGGATGACCCCTTGGGGTTTGCAGTCCCTCAAGGTTCCAAATACAGAGCAAATGCCCTTTTGCACCCAAGCACAGGACTTTGAACCCAAGCCAAACCCACATCCAGAGGTGATTACGGAGGTTCCTCAGTGATTTCAGATTCAAGTGTTGGGATTTGCACATAAGTCAAAAATCCCTTCTTTCTATTGAAATATTTGGATCCAGAGGGAGGTACTAGGAGTTCATACAGGGAAATTCAATCTGTATGATTCTCTTTTGACTTTTCTTTTTTATTGCTCAAGCAAGGGAGAAGTTGGGGAAGGGGCCATAATGGGGTGGGTATGCAGAGCTTAATGTTGAAAACAGAGGCCTGATTGAATAGAGCTCCTTGTGATGAGAAGGGGGATCAATTCACAGTTGACCCCATCCCATTGTGTGGGTTGTCCTGGGAGTTTCCTTTAAAATCCCAGTGGTTTGGTTTTTCTGCATGGTTTGTACCCAGCCTTTCCCTCCATGAATAGAATAGCTTTTCCTGGAATTTTTGCTGGATTTTCTGTGGTTATTGGATGAGCTTTCTCACTTCAGAAGACTGAAGCAAGTACATTGTGGAACAACCAGTCAGGGATGCTGAATCATTTGCTAACTTAAAGTTTTTCATATATAGAACAAACATATTCCTGGGATGCAACTGCCCCCACAAAACAGATTATACCTTACTGTCCCAGGTAGAGTGCTCATTCATTATTTGGTTTGCAGGAGTGATTTGGGACTTCAAGAACACATGAATTTCTGCCCTGCAGAATGTACAGCTCATGGTGATAGAAAGGCAGGGAGTTTCAGCCAGACTGGGGAATGAAACACAGTTCTAAAGCATAAGTAGACAGAACTGAATTAAAGACACCACATGCTGATTTGTATGCATCATTCCTGTACATGATTACTTGTAAATATACCAGTCTAGAGAAAGGAATTCATTTTAGAAGGGAAGGAGTATTTGAGAAATCCATACCTGGCAGTGTTAGGTAAAGACACGAGCAGGATGTTTCCCTGCCAGGGGATTGCTCTGAATGAGCCCCTGTGGGGTAGAGGCTAGGGTCTACAAGGAAAACTGGATTATTGCCAGGTATATTTAGCCATCTTGGTAAAGTTAACGTGCTGGATTTGCCTGTCTGCTGCACTGCCTCATAATCTAGTGGCAGCATTTGAAAGGGGTGTAAGGCTCTGTTCCTTCACTTCTCCAGGAAATTGCATCAAACTTCCTCATAAATCCACAGTGTCTTTGGAGCTCTGTCCCCAGCCTGTTCTGGAGCCAGCCTGTGGCTCTTCCTGCAGTTACTGGGTGCTGTCCCATTTTATGGGCAAGATTCTGCACTCATAACTGTGTTTCTTTACTGGTATCACCAGCTGGAGCCAACCAGAGATTTTATCTAGTCAGTATTACAGGAAAATTCAAGACATGTCTCTTTGTTTTTTGATGGAAGGTCTCTGCATTGCCCCCCACACAAGCTTTCTGTTTTCCCAGGAACATGCCCTAGGAGAATGAGGATTGAAGCTGTGCCATATAAACTGTGCCACATGCTAAATTGCATTAAGCTACTTCTCTTCTTCAGGAGATCAGATTCTTCATATTTATCATTTCAGTATCCTAAAAAATCCTGGTTTTGTTCTTTATTTGAAGCATAGGGAGTTTACACAAAAGGAGAAGGATTTCCCTCCCCCGCTCTGCCATTTATTTCCTCCTGATAAAATATATCAAGCCTTTTTTTCCTGTAAACAAGAACAGCAAATGAAAAGATACCAGGTTTTCAGTAGGATAGAAATTAATCATATATGAACTTTCTTAGTGGTTAAATGAACTTGAAGAGCTCCCCTTTAAGACAGAAACAAGTTTGAAAGTCTGTTCATCATCTGTTTGACATCTCTGTCCTTCTTGTTAGCTCTTTGGGGGAGACACATAGTGAGTGTGTTTTTTTGTTTTTCAGAAGTCGATCTGCCTCTGAAAAAAGATGGGTTCACCTCAGAAAGTACAACTCTGGAAGCCTTGCTGCGTGGAGAGGGAATAGAGAAAAAAACAGACACTAAAGAGGAAGACACTATACAAGAAATCCAGGTAAAGGAGAGCCCTGTGCCCTGACATCAGGGCTGGATTTTACAATTTGTCTCTAAGTCTAGCAGTATTTTGTCCTGTGGTAGAACAGTGTATCTGTTGATAGTTGTGTCATTCTACTGCCAAAATGTTACCAAACCTTTGTGCTACACTGATGCTCAAAATGATGTCAGTATCTCACATGCTTCTCTTGTCACAAGAATCTTTGTTGTTTGACCGTGTTCTGCACAGGTCCTGTGTTGAAATTTATTTTGCAGCACCATGAGATAATTACATTAAAAACTGAGAAGCTGAGGTGGATCCCAACTATAAACTGAATTTTAATGGTTCACATTTAAAGTGAGTTTCATGGATTTCAGTTTGGATTCACAGCTGCTGTCGACTAAAACATGTCATTGCCTTGCCTGTTTTGTTTGTTTTAATAGTAGGTAGCCTTCTGGAGGTATACAAGAAAAACAAATAACTTTAAACATTGTAATCCTAAATATCTCAGTTATTATTAGTGATGAAATATGAGAAATATTGCCTCTTCACATGCATTAAGGTTTGAAAATTGTCAAGATTCCATTTCATCCTTCAACAATTAAAAGCCAAAACACAATTGGAGGTCTGCTATAGAAGGAATCCAGGTAATATAAAGGGTTCTTGTGTAAGTCCATGTCACTTTTAAAACATCTTAAATCACTAGGAAAGTGGCCCTCTGCCACAGCAGCACATCTTTGGTGATGCTAAAACACCATTGTGCCATGAGTCTTTTCAGGGATTTTTAGAAAGAGTTACTAGCAATGTGTCAAACTTGGTAATTTTGGTTGAGATTCAAAATACTGCATTTATACCGAAAAGCAGTCAACATTTGAGGGGTCAGTCCCATGCCAAATGAAACAGAAAAACATAGGCATCAAATCTGTATTACCTGGAACTCAGCCCTACTGCTTTATTTGTTAGAAACTTTCCACAGGTAAGAGCAGCACAATTGTGCCTCCCATTCCCAGTTGCACAGGTAAAAGAGCACTGTCAAAGAGGAGGCATGCCATGTTCATGGATTGGGGAAAAGCTTGGCATGAGCCCTGCTCTGTGTTTGCTTCTTCAGTAGTATATTTAGGTCTATTAAGCTGAGAGCTCTTACTGAAGGTCTGTTTTTACCTGCTTCCAAGGTTGCAAGAAGTCATGGTGCAGCATTCTTATGAAATTGACAAGTGCCTTCGAATGTTGCTGTTTGATCTGAGCTCCCAAATTATCCCCAGCAGCAGTCTGAGAAAAGAGACCTCAGAGATAGTGGAACTGCCATAAATCCAAGCATTGCAGTGCAGGGAGGGGGTGAAAAAAATAGGACAGATTTTCAGCTAAACTGCTGTAGCTGTGACCTGTCACCTGGATGCTAGTTTCATCAGAACAGATGCAGAAGGCATGTCTTGCTGCTTTGTTTTATGTAAGCACAGCTTATCTGGATTCAGTCTGTAGAACCACGATTGCCAAAGCCTTCACTAGTAGGCAGCTTTCAGTGTGTACTTTGGCACCTGGCAGCTAGACTGGACCAGACCAAAATCACCACCAGTGCCTTTATCAGCATGACAAATAAGAGAATGCAAATCTCTCTTTTGTTCCTTTGCATACTTGTCTGTGCTGTAACTCTAAAGGGCCCAGCCTCAGTGGTGGTGAGAGTGAGAAGGTGGGATAGCCATAACTGTCATTCCCACCTCAGTCCCAGCCACTCACCACCCTCCCAAATTCACAGGATCTGTCAGGGGAAGACGACTTGGTGCTTGGCTGTACCAAAGCACATAGGGCTGGGAAACTGTTTTAGAAAGACAAAATAGGAAAAGTTACTCTGCTAAAACATATAATGGTTCCCCCTGCTAAATAGATGCAGGCATTAGGAACTGCTGTACTGTTCGTATGTAACAGGACTGACGATTTTGCCCGACAGTAAATTGGTATTGAATGTGTGTCTCTGTTGTTTGATGAAGAGTTAGGGTAGCCTTCTGGCCATGCAGAAGAGAGGTGATGCTCCTTCTATCAAGGATTAAAGTAATTACTCTGGCAGTGTCACCAAATTCACACTTGGTTACATATTATCTCTTTCCTAAATTGATGCTTCAATTTTAAAGCAAGAAAATGGTTTTTAATATTAGAAAATGGTTTTTAATATTTCTCTTAATTCTTGTGTAGTATTATTGTTGTAAATTAGCTGCTTTCCCTCCCACATATGATGTGGTTGCCCCTGTTTTGTTGGGTTTTTTTCGAGATACTTTAAGATATGAAGCAATATAAAAATACAAACTCATATCAGTAAGTTTGCTTATTTTCTTACATGCATTCTTACATTTCTTACAGTCTCCTCATGTACAATATTTTTCAAGCACTTCACTCCTAAGATGAAGTCAATTAATGTATACAGTTGTATGAATTTTGAGGAAACATTTTGTGTATGCAGAACTGGAACCTGCTTAACATTTACACCCTCTAGTATTTAGTACCTCCAGTATTATCTGAAATTGTATTTCATGATGGTCAGAGCTCATTAATAGCCTCCTGATGATCTAAAATAGAAGAAACAAAAATTTGTAATGCATTGACCAGTATTAGCCTTAGCAATTTAGCTGATAAAATAAGAATAAACTTATATTGTAATTGGTCTTCTAAATACAGACTTTTTGAAATGTGAAATTTCTATTGTATTCTTTTGCACAAATTCAGAATTTGGTGCTTGAGGTATGTGGAAAGGAGAGAAAGCTCCTGTTTCCTCTCTACTGGCTCTCAAATAGCTTTTAGGTAGAAATTAGAGAGAAGGGACAAATACGGTAAGACTGAAAAATATTCCTATCAGTTTAATGTCACTATTGGAATCTGTGTCATAGCTGTAATTTAAATGAACATTGGTATGGCAAAGCTAAGTTAGTGATTCCAGATTAGTCCCTTGCAAAATGGCACAGCACCATAAATGGGTGGAGTGGCTGGACCAATCACTGTATTTCTAGCAGACATGCCAAGGGTTGAGGGAATTTCAGTGGGACTTCTTCCCACATTAGTGTTGTGATGATTTGTCTGGTCTTTTTCTGTGTGATGTCTGACTTGTGCATGTTTTTGTGCAGGGCAGCCAGCCTGTGTTTGGTTCTGTAGAGGTTACATTTCAAAAGATCAAGTTAAAAGATTGAAATTGCCTGGACCAGGCATCTCACAGTTATGTGAGCTGATGAAATATTGTTCCTAATAAATAATTAGTTGAGCAAATTATTCCTGTTGGTCCAATAATTGAGATGAGACCTGTAATTCCTCAGCATTCTCATGCAACAAACTTCCTGCCTCCAGATTAGAGTTGTACCTGTGGTGCAAGCCCTGCAAAATATGGCTTTCTAGATCCATTCTGAAATATATGGAGGAATTTTCTCTATTTTTGCTAAAGGAAGAAGATTGTGAGCTACCAAGAAGAAAACTACTGGTTTTGTCTTCCTAAAGTGCCCTCTCAGCATTAGAAGAAAACAAAACAATTTAAATTGCAACAAATGAACATAAAAAAACCAGGCAAACAAATTCCCAGACAGGGCCTGCAGTTATGCATACTAATATTTGTGTTGTATTGGAATACTGGTGCTCAGTGATGCCAGTATTTTTTCTTAGGAACCTTTTTATCATGGTTGACTGATATCAGCAGTATTTTTAATAGGAATTCCCTGGAGATCTAAGGGTGGAAAAGGGAGCAAATTTTGCTTTGGTAGAGAGAAGCAGAGGTACTGGGATCTGATTTGGCTTTAAATCAACCGTAATAACCCACAGTCACTATGGTAAAGAGCAGTAGTTAGTTGTATGTGTCATCCTTTTTTCTTCTAACCATTCCTGTTTATTGTTCAACCACAGAGGGTTTTAGAAAATGATGAAAATGCAGATGAAGTGAACGAGGAAGAAGACTTGGAAGAAGATATTCCAAAACGAAAGAACAGGCCTAGAGGACGGGTAAGTGGAGAGTTTATTGGAATGGAAAGGAAGGAAGAAAACCTCTGCCTTCTAGTGTATATTTTGTAAATGCATTATGTATGCAAAATATTTATCCATGAATATATGATAGTGATAACGCTATAGGTAATTTTCAGTCATATGTAATAGATTTCTAATATTTTTTTCAGTTTATTTTTGTGAATTGCTGTGAAACAAAAGGACTATTTTGACAGTAAAACTTTGGGGGAAATTTATTTTAGTGTTGTATTTACAATTGTAATGTAAACTGTAATAACTATGATGACATCCTGCCATTACATTGTTCCTTAAAAAACATTTACTAATTACAGAAAAGCAGAAAATTCAGTCATGACAGCCAAAAAAGTATTAATAAAAGTAACTTGAACTGTGTTAATAAGTTTTTCAGCTTTCGCCAGGGTAGCATTTTGTGGCTGACGCTGGCTCTCTTGAGCCCATGGCAAATCTTCCATTTGCTTAAAAAGGGCAATATGTTATCCTTAGGGGACTCTGTGTCCCTTCTCTTACCTAAGATGTCTTCACAATTCATCGGGGTACCAGTTAAGTAACGAGGCCAACATTTTAAACTTGGAATCAACATTTTCTATTGTGGGCCTGTAAGTTAGGCATCTGAATAAACATGAACACGAGTCTCAGACGTTTTGAGCATTTTCATCTCTCTTTGGCTCCAGTGGATGCTGCAGGGGCACAGGAGCTCTAGAAATACCTTTTGATGTGTTTATAGAAGTCAAGCAAGAAGGGCCACATTTTAGGCCAAATGAGCAGAATATAATAGCTTTTAAATAAGAGACATGAAACCACACTGAATACTTGCAATGTACTTATGCATCAGACCCTCTCTTTTGGTTTCTTCTTTGTTTGTTGTGTTGTTTCAGTTTTCTGCTCCTCTTTATTTTGGAGCTTAAGTCCTTTAATATAAGATCAAAGCACTTTAATAATTGGATAAGTATATATTTCACCTTCCTTATTCTCAAAATCACCTGAACCAGTTTCTTTCTTTCTTTCTTTCTTAGCCAAAGACCCCCACCTGGAAAAAAATTTTCCAGAAAAATGTAAGTTTCAGAAAATTTGTATGAACCAGTAATCAAAACCAGGAGATAGAATCAATATATGCACATAAGCTTGACTGTAGAAATCAACTAATACTCCAGGCTAACCTCTTTTCTAATAAGTTGCTCTCATGTAAATTGCACAATGCTGGTTAGAGTGAGTGAGAGGGAGTGAATAGCTACAAGAGATATAATGCTCAGGAGAAGGGAATTTGGTGTATTCATATGTCCCAGATCTGTACAAAGTCCTGAAGATAGTGTTACATGCGAGATTTTGCTTCCCTGTTCAGGAAAATGTTACAGAATTTTTTCTCTGTTACTGTAAGGGAAGGAGTTGGAGGGTACTAGGTGTCCCATTCATTTTGAAGTATACATTTATGTTTTATTTTCTGCCCTAAAACTTGCCCCCTATTACGTACAGGAGGAGCAGGATTGCTTGCTTTTTTCTTGCAACTAACTCCCGCTCTGCTAGTGCCCTGGCTTCTTTCAGTGCAAAAAAGAGAAGTCTGAATAATGCCAAATACTTCAAACAATTTTTAGTTTTATTTGATGGCATCAATAACCAAAGCAAAAATGTGATAGAAATTAGGACTTCAAAATTAGGGCCAGGTTATTTAGCTATTGAAAAATGGTAAGCCTGAATTGCATCTGGGCACAGGTGTTTTTTCCAGTTTTCTAAAGGCAGCCCTTTTCTAGCCTGACCCAGTATAAGAAATTGAGGGTAAGGATTTAAAATTAGGGACATGAAACAAAATTAGGGTGACATGAAACCTGGGCAGCTCTTTGTTTCTGGGAAGGACTTGGTTAGGGTATTTTTAGAGGGCAGAAGATGGGAAGGACATGCATAGGAAACAAGATCCTGTGGAGCGTGACCTTTAGGGATTCAGAGGAGTGAGAAGGACTAACAGCATAAATGCAGGATTAATGCAACAGAATTACTGCTCTGGACTTGCCAAATTGCACATGCCCCTTCCTTTCCCTACAGCACGATTTTATTTTTAATCCTGGACTCTCCATCTGTCCTTTTGGCTACTCTCTCTGGCTGCTTCAAGGCTGCTAGGCCATGGGTCTCAGGCCTCACACATCAAGTCTTGTAGTCTTTGCTGCATTCTGTCAAGAGAATAAAGGCAGCTGTGGATGGCTGAATTCAACAGCCTGGAGCACAGACAGCAAACATGGGGCATTCAGTTTAGTGCCTCTGGGGCAGCTGCTTGGCTTCCTTTCCTCTCAAGGCTAGCCCTGAAATCACAGGGGCATTAGGACACTGAAGGCTGAAGAGGTAGATTTGCAGAAGGAGATTTTTTGTCTTTGATGGACAGGGGCAATTTGGTAGGAGTTGGGCAGGGTAGTTTGCTAGACGTGAAATGTACGCAGCTGCACCTGTACAGATTGTCTGCTCATCAGCTGAACATCCCATGGGACAATTTCAAAGGCACCAAGCACGTTTAGGAACCCAAGTCCCATTTAAAGTTATTGACTTGAAAAATCTTCCCCTCCGTGTTCACTGCATGAAAAAGAGTATCTGACGTGGTCATGCCATGAATGCCCCTGCATTTCTGTAGAGAACAGTTTGAAAGGAAACAGCTGGCTGTAATAGTAGCAAAATTCTGAAAAACAAACCTTAAATTAGTATCATATTCTGAAATGTACCTATGTAAATAGTCCCTTCTTACACAACAGGTATGTTCCCAGTGTGTGAATAGAGTCAGAGCTACTGACCATTGACAAATATAAGGCTTTACATCTTTTTCATAGCCCTAAAAAGCCAATGCAGCTGGTAAAATAGGGAAATTAGATCCTAATCCAGGTACCAGCAGAAATATTTATGAGGGGCAATCACTTGCCTATGTGAAGACTCCCCGATGAGTTGACAGTTTGTGGAGGAGCTGCCATGGACTGAAATTCAGCTTGCAGCACATTTAGCAGTAGTGAGGGAAGAAAAGAACTAGCCTGGGATGGGTTTCATTGCCCAGAGGGGGTTTAAAGAGCTGGCAGTCAGAGAGAAAATAGTGCAGACTAGTAAGATGATTTCATGTGATACAGTCAGTAAAGAAGCTTCCACCAAACAATTGTTGCTGCGGCCATTTTTGGGGTGAAACTGCTTTTTAGTTCACCCTTACAAATCTTGCTTTGCACATATGTGCTGGACTGCACAGAGGTCTTTGCAGAAGGCAGAGTTATCCTTGTCATACATAATAGTATTTACCCCATCCAGATAGCTGCAAATCCATGTCTTTCCTTTGGGAGTGTGTTAAGACTTAGACCTGAGCAATCCTGGGGAAATAACACGTGAAGTTTTTATAAATCCCTGTTTTGACAGACTTTGTCAGGTCAGTGTAAAACTGTTCCGTATTGCTTCTCTTTAGATATCCAATGGAACACAATTCTAACTGCTAGTTCTGTTCCAAGCTCATAGAAGAGGGATGGAGTTTCTATGGTCCCTTTATGGCTGGGTGTGAATATTCTCAGGATTTCTATACCTTCTTCAGCTTTACCTAACAAAGCTCTGTCCCTTTCTTACTTTCACATGCACAGGCTTGCAGGATTTAAGTCAGGTGGCCTTGTCTAGAGTGAGAAGTATGAACAGTTTGATAAGAGGAGCAGCAGAAGCAATTCTGTCTTTTTTTTTTCCAGGAATAGAGTAGATAGCAGAATTAATAAAGGACTATTTAGCCATCCACCTGTGATCACTTCCTGAAACAAAGGTCAAGTCTAAAATTATTGTCATTTACAGACCAAATGTTAATGAACATGAAAGAATTGAAGGCCTTGGCTAGGTTCCCAGTTCCACATCACAACTCCATTGGACAGATATGAGCTGTTCCCTTGTTGGTATCTCAGCTGAGAAGGATCAGGATCAAGTAGTTTTGATACTGAATTCCACTCTCACCCCTGGAGCTCAAGACAGAGCAGTCTGTGCTGTGGAGAAACAAAGTTTTTCAGTTTATATAGCTGCCAGTTCCGTCCTTTTTAAGAACACAGAACTGCAGAGAGACCTTTCTGGGTAATTTGTGTTATTGCAGGTAGCCACATTATCTAATCTTGTCCCCTAACTGACCAAAGCTCCATTTTATAATTAGCCATGGTGTCTTTGTCCCAGAAGGCCATTTCAAAACATTGCTTTTCAGCTAGAAAACAAAACATAACAAAAACAATGCCCTTTGGAAATATTGAAGGAAATAATCTGACCTCTCTTTTATTTGGGGCCTGTTTTCTGGCTGATTTAATGTTTGTATATATCCTTTAACACCTGTTCATCTATTCATTCATTCATATTCAGTTCAGCAAGGTATTTGAACATCTTCAGAAATGAATGTGGGATGATACTTGACTGAATATGTGCTGGCAGTGACCTACTGCTATGGATGAACACTTTGAGCTATCTGTGGAGGAGATCTCCATTGCATTACAAGGTCCATTAATATAGTGCACATCTTAGGAGATGAAGGGTCAAGACCACTTTGAGAAACCCGTACGGAAGCTGAGGATTTGTTTAGTTTATAGTGCACATCTTTCATAGGAGGGTGTGGGGCACAAGGAGACCTGAGGGGTGACGGAATAATGCTAACATTCCTCTTGTCCTTGCAGGCTCGGGGATCTGGAGGTGGCAGGAGACGGAATGATGCTGCCTCCCAGGATGATCATGACAAACCCTATGTTTGTGACAGTAAGTAGCAACCAGACAGCTTATTCTGCTTCCAGCCTGGTCCTACCAGCTCAGTGCACTCAGGGCTTCATATATTACAGCAAAATATTCTGCTGCTCTCTGACTTGCATGTTTGCCACCTGCTGCTGATGCTCTTGGTGTTTTTGCATGAAGGAAATAAAATTAAGTTCTCGGCAAGACTCCACTTTCCTTTGCCCTTTAATAAATCATCTCTTATATTTTCTTTCTCTTTCTCTTTTTCTGGCTTCTCGTCCTTTTGTCTTCTTTTACCCCGTGTAAGTTTCACCCTCTATTTCTTTCTCTGTTTCAGATAGTTACAAACAAAAGCATAACTCAAAAATCTCCGACAAAGGTACTTCACCCTTGTTGTGTCTCTTGATATATTTGGTGATTCTCTTCCCTTCAGTCCTTTTAAAATCTCGCTGGGCTAAATTCTGAAGGTCTTATTGCTCACCAGAAAGTAGTCTTGTGGCATCATCAAAAGCTGAGCCCTTCTAAGAAACAAATAACATCTCCAATGCTTTGTTTTGGTACTTATGCCCTTTGAATACAGCCCTGCTGTCTGGGATCTTTGCAGTTGGACTGCAGGTGAAGCAAGGCATTGTCTGAACAGAAAAATTATACTAGGGCCCAACATCAACACTGAAGGAGGGTACCAGTGTCCTAGTGTGAGTGAGGAGTCCAATATTTGTTACAAAAAGGTTTGGGTTTTTTTACAGTCTAGTCCTTGATGTCTTCCTTCTTCTTTTGATATTCTTTTTTGCTTTACTATGTCACTTCTGTGAAGGGCGTTTATCTCACCCACATATTTTTGAGGCATCCTATCTTAAGGCTTACTCTAGAATGTACATACAATTGTCATTTGTGCTATCAGGTGCTTTCTAGCCTGTAAGACAATAGCCTAAAAAAAGTTAATAGAAGTAGGAGAAGCAGATCCTCAATTCATCCAAAATAGGTGGTTTTGAGGACAATCAGAACCCCCTTTTCTATTATTTGCCTATTTTGCAACGTTACTGACCTTAAAAGAATAACCCTTGCTATGTCAATCTATGGGGGTATTTTCTGCTGACTTTTAAAAATGTGAGGAAATGAGGAGCATGCATGGTGAAGAAGGACTATATTCCACCTGATGAAATCATATTCTTGTATGGTGAGACCAGGTGACTGTACGTGCCCAGAAATGGAAAGAATTGCATTTGAATGGGACATGACCCATGATAAAAACATGGTCAAGGAGGAAAAGCCCTTTAAGTTATGAAGAGTCAGAAGACTTATGCTGTGGTTACATATCAGTCCTAGTGCATTGGAAGAACTAAAATGTATCTTCTAAGACTTCTATGAGAGCCCAAGATGTGTCTTGCTGAAATCCACAGGTTTCCTATGCTGGCATATGCATGTCTTTCTTTATCTCTGGAATTTACTTTTTCTGGAACATCCTTCTAAATCCAAGAACATTTATCAGTGGTAGTCATTTTGAACATGACTCTTTATTGTCTGATCTTGCATTGCTTTTGGATTTACCAAGAACTCACAACACGGATAGTAGTGATTTGCACAGAGTAGATTAAACATGGAAGATATCAAAGCAGGCAGCAGAAATCTGGCCTGAAGTCAAGACTCTCATACATTGTTTTATTGACAGAATTTTGCCTTGGCTTACATTTTGGAGCATGAATTTCATTTTTGGTTTCAGAAATATAAACTTTTCTATTTAATTTGGCTGACATCTTTCACTTCTAGGAAACTTACAGTTACAGGTGAGTCATAAGGAGTTTTGGACTCCAGACATCTCTTTTTCCATTGTAGGTAGCTGATAAAAGGGTTATATGACAGCAGAACTCTTGCCTGAGTTTAGAGCAGAAGGGAAGAATTGTCCCAGCTGTAATGTCATCATCCTGAAGTGTATCCTGACCTTGTTAAATTTCTATACAAACATGAGATAAAAATAATTATGAATAATTGTCTTATTATCCTGCTTGGGTGGGTTTCTTGGATTAATTTTTTTCTTTGAAATTATTTCATTAATATTTTTATAGATAAAAATCTAATTGTGGTAGATTAGAAATGGGTTTGCAGTACTCCTTATGCAGATGTTTTGGGCAGATAGGTTTGTTTTACATGGAAACGTGCAGGTGAAACAATGTATGTATTTCCTGTTTGGGAAAGCATTATTCCCTCAATCACATTATTGGTATAAATAATTAGCTTAATGGGCCAACAGCTTGCTTTTTCTGTAGTTTATTTAATTTGCCTCCGGTTTCTTTTTCTGCAAATATTCTGATATTTAAGTTTTGAAAATGACCACAAAGAAGAAAGCATAAACACAACTAAACCAAATTAATTTTCTTATAAAACTGCATGGGGACAAAAAAATTATTTGTAGTCAAAAACTACTTTGCTCTTTTATCGTATTTACATATTCATATTTATGGGAAACAAGAATATATCAACAGATTTCATCAGTTATAAAAAGGTTTTAGGAAAAAAATTAGGCTGTGTGTCAGTAAGATGATGCAAGAGTGGTCACTGCCCCTTGTGTTGGAAAATAGCAATGTTATCTCTGAAAAGACCTGCCTTTTTCTGTAAGAGGCATTCAGTTGTACACCAGTATTAAACTTGGTCCCAGTGTTAAAACTGACTGGAAACATATAATTTCTATGTGGTAAAGGTTTTCAAAGCTCATAATATTTTGTCCTCCTGTGTTTTTAAGAAGAGATGGTTGGATGCCTGTTTTGTGGAATGAAATATTCTGAAATACTTCAGCTGGTTTTATTGAGCCTATACTGTGGTAGAAGTTCAGAACAAAATGTTTGACCAAAGCATCAATAAAACTGCTAGGATAATCATGAAATGCATTGTTTCATCACATCACCAAGTAGAAAACTTGGTGGTCAGATATGCAACCAGTTGCACTGGATAATGCTGTGCCTTGAGCTCCCTTGGGATATCTTCGATAACAACAGTGGCAGGAAAGCCTGGTGGGAGATGGGTACAGACTGCAAATGATAATGTAGACAAATGTCTCAGCAGCTGTATGAGAGCAGTCCCAAATGTAGCTTGTGCACCTGGCTAAGAGAGGCAGCAGGTGTCTCAAAGAAGAGTGGAAAGTAGGGCTTGAAAAGCAAAGCAAAGCCTCTGATGTCAAGCAAGTGGAAGGTAAAGCACCATCACCGTTCATGATAAACGGAGCATGTGATTTTTAAAGGAGGGACAGAGTGAACAAACAAATGAATACCTACATGTTTAATAAGAATTGATGTTATGTCACTGTCAAATATTCAACTGGGGAACCATTACTTCTACCAAGCGGTCTTCTTAAAAATCCTTCTACTACTCTAATATTATATATTACTACTTTTTAAAAAAGAACAAACTTTTCTGAAGTTTTGTCTAGAAACTTGTGTTCTGGTTTAAAAGTTGCCATCAGTTGTAGCACTTGAGTTCCATGACTCCAAATGTCTACTTCCTTTAGCCAGAGAAGTTAGTCTGTACTGAATCTCTGCAAGTTATTAGCTTTCCTGATGCCTCTCCTCACTTTTATGCTTTCATTCATCTCAAGTTCCCATGGAGACATGGGACTATGTACATACTTCCACCTTTGTTTTCTCCTCATCTATCTATGGAAGATTTCCCTTGCCCACCTCTAAAACCCTTTTACCAATATGTCCATGTCTCCTTTTAGTTTTATTCCCATATAAACTCCTATTTTAACATAGCAACTTATATTTGTTTCATATCCTTTTTTTTTTTTTTGTAGTCCCTCTGAGACTGAACTGTACATTCAGATCCATTCCTTGTGCAAAATGAGCATTGACTGAAACCTTCCTAGGATCTCTGATGGATCAGTGACTAATGCAACATTGTATGTACCCAGAGACACTGATCTTGTAGTATTTTGTAGAAGCTGGTTCTTTCGTCAAGAACTTAATTTTATGGTTTTTCTAGTTATTTAACCTACATTTTCTCTGCTGAAGTCCAAACCAGTAGTTCTTGCACTGTTCTCAAGGGATAACAATGTCTTCTGTGTCTGTAAACATGTACTGGGGCTTCTTTCAGCTTTGTCTTTTCAGCTCTTTTACTAAGCTTGTTTCTTTCATTTGGAAAAACTCCAAAGGGCATTTTTAAAATATTAGTGGCCAAAACAAAGTTAAATGTGCTGTTCTGAGGATAGAAGCATTTCTGAAGATGAGTGTTTGATAGATTTACATGTACATACAATGACTTATAGAAACTGGATTTATGCAACTTGCTTTGTTATGTATCCATGAGAGGCACAGGGATGGCTGACCTAACAGGTTATTTAGTAATCATCTCCTGGTATTATCCTTTCTAGTGAATCCCTAAGTAGATAAGTAGTAAGATCTAGAATAAGATGCTTGTTCAGATAAGCTCAACATAACAACTCTCCCACCATAGCTGGTAATCTTGGCATCCACTGAACTACATTACTGGCAGAAAAGATAAGATTAGATAGGTGAGAACATTTAAATTTTTCAAAAAATACTAAATAACGGATGTGAAATAGAGCATATAGTAAGAGGGGAACAGAGTTGACTCTGGCAGTTGAACATTTCCTACTCATGTAGGATAGTTGTTTAATCCTTTGCTCTGGCTAGAAACCCATTTATTGAAACGTGCACAGTTGTATTGTTGAGCTGTGCATGTTTTGCACCGGGGTTCAGAGTTACTGTGATCTTAATAGAGCAGGTAGATTCTGGGACTTGTCCTCTGGGGGCACTGAAACAAGGACTATTTACCTTCCTATTCTACCTGCAGAAAATTCCCTGTGGAATGGGTTACTAAATTGCTGCTCTCATACTACAGGTGTATAGTGTGACAGTACTGATCAAAGAGGGACAAATGTAATGTCTTTTTATCAGTGGAGGTCAAAATGCACTGTTAGTGTTTGGGATTTCTAGATGTGCCAGAGTCTGTACACAACTGTAACAGGGGAGAATATATTACCAAACCAGTGCAAAACAAGGACAAGGCTGGGGTTTTTTTGAATGGAGTGAATGGTAGGACAGGAAGATAAGTTTGAGAAATGACTACCTGCCAGAAGTTAACTCAGGATTTAGTATTTGATACGGCACAGCTGAGAAGAAAGAACAGGAGGCAACAGAGAAAAGCAAAGAAAGACAATGAGGGGGACAAAATTCAGTGACTAAAGAAAAAAAGCAGTATGTACTCCTTCAGTTTTCTCTTTCCACTAAAAACATGGATTGTTTCCTTCTGTCTCATACTGGTGACAGATTGTGCAAAATGTATGTGGAGAGCTGGCTGGAACACAGCTCACAGGCTGCCAAGGACCAAATGTGTAACTATTTCAAAATGACAGCAACACAGCCATTAGATATTTGATGAGGAAGTATTTTAAGTCATAGGTTTCAAATCCCCTTTTAACAGGGGAAGTATTTTATATTCATTTTACTCATTGAGAAATATAAACAGAGTGAGAATTTGCTTATCCAAAGAATTGCAGGGTGCTAGAGCCCAGAACTTAGACAAGAGCTCTCTTTTATGAAACACTCAATGCTTGCAATTATACTGTTTCCCCTGTAATGCAGTTGTGTGACATCTTCATATCAGTTTTCAAATTTGAAGGAAAGTAAGGTTCATCATAGGAGACTGTCAGGTAGCCTCATAAAAAAAATCTCTCCCTCTTCCCCCTTTGTGACATTTGGTCTGCACTGCTGTATTACTGCTTACTTACCCAGCTTGTTCCCAAGGCAGCATTCACACCAGGTCACAGCAAAAATATATCCTTTGAATGCAGGAGGAATTGGAGTGGGTTACATTCTACAAACTCCCACTGTTTTTATTGAGCTTGGCTACCTAATTAAAGATCAAGTCAACTTCCCAGTGTTGAGATTCAGGATGAAACTTACCACATGCAAGGATGATGAGCCTATCCAGCAAGGAAAATTGAAGATAAAGAAGTCAGAGCTGCTGAAAGGAAGGCCACTGGACAAAGTTTATGAAAAGCACACTCCCACTTGCCATGTGTGAGCTGCATAGTGTTAAAAACTAATCAACAGCGTGCATTTCAGACCAGGAGAACCAGTTCTCACTATGCTTTTGTCAGCTCTAAAAATGAGAAAGATGTGGTGTGGATGCTGGAACTCATGGATTCCAGTCCCGGTAATGAAAAAAGATCACTGTGTGGGAAACTCAACCCTCTGCGGTTCTCTTTTTTTCAGAACTAAAATGAGAATAGTATTTCCCACTCAGGAATGTGGAGGAAGATTAATTAATGTTTGAAAAGCCAGTCTGCAGTGGGAAGAGTTATATAAGAGCTAAGTGTTTATTAATGATCACCCTTTTGTAGAAATTACTTCTTAGCACAGTGATATGGTAGATTAATAAAATGTGCTTTTACCTGGAAAACAAGAGATTAGGTGAATTCAGGAAGATTCAATCTTTTGGAGAAACCATGAAATTCTGACTTAGCTTCCATTCTAGCAAAGTCTCACTGAAGCCAATGGTTCTTTTGCCTGACTAATATCATGATCCTTTTCTCCCTGCAAAAGTCTAATTTGTTTGAGGGACATGAAATTTCTGCAGTTTCAATTTGTAGTATTGCTTCAAACTCTTTTTATGATACACCATGAATTTGAAAAATGGAAAAATCTAGACACCCTGAACAAAGGCTGCTGGAACTGCAAATCTTTGGTCCTACAAAGGATCTTCTAGGACAAAGTAAACCAAACTCATTTGCCTCAGCTCTGGTTATAAAGTCCTCCAAATCAATTTCTCACAAGGCATGTCTGAGACTGCTGTCACCCTTGAAGGCCACCTGAAAGTCTTTACAATGGAAAGGACTCAGGTGTGGAATTACCACTGCCTCAGCTTATATCCCTACTTGCTTTTTCCTGGTGATACTTTTTTGCTGAAGAAGGGATAGTCTGCAGACCCATCTGCTTTCCTATGTCATCCTTAACTCCCTAGCTAAAATCCCTGCAGGATCCTTTAAGGAATGGAGTAAACACCATAGTTTTGGGACTTGCTGCAGGAAATACAAGTTCCCTTTTGTGCATTGATCACCTGATAGTGTTCTGGAAATAATTTGACAGAAGCCTTTGAGCAGTATTGGTAATTCATAGCAATAGAATTATTTTTTTTAACATTCTTCTTCAAACACATCCAAGTAAGTGGGATAGAGTAGGATACTTGATGAGCTGATCCAGCTCATCTAGCAGATGGTCAATCTGCTGGAAATGTAAATCTCTTTCTCCATTCTAAGAAATGCTGCAACATTTATGTAATTATAGAGGAGGTTACCATTCTGAAAGAATTTAAGCAGTGAGCTGTCTCTGGGTTGACGATTACTTAAGTGTTATGCTTCTCCACTATTCAAAACATGGGGAAAGTCATACAGAACTGCAGATACCTTGTTGTTTTGACTCTTGCTCAGCATCTGTTCCACTGCTTGTCCTTTGCCCTGCAGGACCACAGAGAAGGAGAAGTAGTTTTCCTCTCCAGAATGCACTGGAAGAAAACAAGGATGGTACTAGAAGAAGGGAGACTGAACTGATGTTTTGTGGACAGCATGCATCTAACAACAGTTTAGTTCTTCAAAATGTCTTACAATGGAGTTAGGTTTACATAGGAAAAATGAAGGCAGATGCTTCAAAGAATGGATGTGCATATCTATATGAGTATTTTATTTCTCTCAATATTCCCTATTTGCTCCTGCAGGAGGTCTCATTTCTAAATCCAGGCCATTCAGATACTTAAAAAATCTGTGACTGAGGAGAGGACATAATGTGCTTCAAATAAACTTCTGTCTTGTTATGATGACTCTGTGATCACCACTTTGCACAATGAAGAAAACTGGGATAAAAGTATCTAATATTCCAGATCACTCATACGTATCATGAGCTTGTTTGACATGTTTCTAATAAAGAAAAGCATTTTCCTTGAGGGAGTTGGTAAATCAGTTAGAAGAGATGAAGAATGAAATATATTATTGTAATAGGCTTTTATTTAAAATTTCCTATAATCTGTTCCAAAAGGTGGAACATCAGTTGGAGTTTTCTGAGAAGTAGTAGAAAGGTATAAAATTTTAAGCTTTATTTATATGTAAATGAATAAATGGGATGAGGGTGTTTTTTGTTTTGTTTTGTTTCTTTTAAAAAAAAAAATCTATTTGTGGAGTCTTTGACATTCCCAGACTCAGGTGTCTGGAGAATGGGAAGTGTCTATATGTGTTGTAGGATACATACTGGGGCCGACTTAAGTTTTTAGGAGTGATGGTCACTTATCCCTTGGAGATCCTTTCCAGAGGGTTCTAAAACCAGGATTCTGTTCTCTCTTCTGGCACCATTTCCTTTGGCCTTCTAAGCAAGCTATGCAGGACAGACTGCTGGACATGACATTTATTCCTGTGTGGAATCCTTGAGGTTAATTAAGGTAATAAAGTGCCTGAAAATGTCTCCAGAAGTAAAAATTTGCAAGAAGGGCACTAAACTTTTGTCTTCTAAACTTTTTGTTTTCTTATCTTTTAAAATGGCAGTATTTGTATTTGACAGACAAAATAGCTGTATAAAAGAAAATGAACAGAGAATGCTTTGAAGATGAAAAGTGATAAATTTTTGAGACAATAACATGAATTAAAAACTTTATAGAAAATCAATTCATATGTAATGAATCTTATGATGCTGCCTGCCCTTGCTGTAATCTCCCTCTGAATGTGCAGACCTTTCATCACCCTGAGTTGTTTGATTCTGTCCTTAATTTTTGTTGACTTAATCCTAAAATAAATGAAAGTTCAGAAGCAGAATTCTCCGTCACACATTGTGTTGTTTATTGGGATGCTGAATATGAAGTTTACCTGGGCAAATAAGTATGACTACCACATTTTTTTTAGCAAGAAACTGTGGATGGGTTCTATCTCCTTGTCTTAAGTGGGAATCTGTGAATAAAGCTATTTATTAACATTTAGAGAAAGTATTTTTAAAAATCCCAGCTGTTTCCTTTTTTCAGATCAGTAATGAAGAAAATAATGTCCTTTCTTCTCAGTCTTGTTCCCATTGCTGTGCTTTATGCAGCATCACTGCTGGAACTGGCATTTAATTTAATTTTATGTGCAGTCTTTTTAGTAATCTTAGCAGAGAGAATCAGGGCTCTGTGATCTGCAGGGACTGAATGTGCATTTGCCTAGGCCTGTGGGAAGCACTGCTGGCAGCATGGTGGGAAGAAGGCTGGTTTGGGGACCTGCAGCTGCAGGGCTGCCCTCTGTCACCTTTCACCAGTGCCAGCTGGAAGGGCTCTGGGCAGGCGCACGGAATGCGTGGTGCCGTTCTCAGGGGAAAAGGGAGCGTTATTTGAGGATGCTGCTGTGGCTGTGGGTCACACTGATGTTTCCATTCTCTCTTCCCCTCCCTCATATCTCCTTTCCATCCAGTCTGTGGCAAGCGTTACAAGAACAGGCCTGGGCTGAGCTACCACTATGCTCACACCCACCTTGCCAGCGAAGAGGGTGATGAAGCCCGCGAGCAGGAGACCCGCTCTTCCCCTGTCCACCGAAATGAAAACCACAAACGTGAGTAGGATTTTCCCTTTGCCTTTGAGATCCTTTTCAGAGGTGTTGCCTCCACCCTGTCTTTGCCTTGGGGAGGCTGGTGTTATTGCCTGGCTCAGTTGTGAGTGATTGGGACCTGGATGCTTGGAGCTAATCAGCCACAGCTCACACGGGTGCTGGCTCAGCTAGTCAGAAATTCATTTCAAACCCAGCATTATCTCTGCAGCAAGTCACTTTTCCATTACTGCTCCTGTGGGGAGGAGGTGGCAAGGAGAGGGGGGAAAAGAAGAGATGCCCAACCTGCCCATCATCAAGCAGCCTCCCAGTGGCTCTTAGTAAGGATGTCAAAGAAATACACATCCAGTAGTTTGAGGGGGCTGCCTTTGTTTTGCCTTTAAATAAGAGATATTTGTCAATGTCTCAGTTTTTCAGTATGAAAATAACAGCACCTTTCTCCCTTATACCTTCACCTACTGCACAAACAGCTTACCTTCAACTTTCCTAAAAGTTGCTTCTTAGTTACATTTTGACAAAAGCTATGAAAACACATCAGTACTGATCTGCAAGGAGGAGAGCTGGAACATGAAGGGAGAATGTGCATCAACTTCCCACACTGGTATAGCACTAAAAGAAATCGAAGTGATCCGAATTTTTATGTAGTGAATCACATATGCTCAATGTGAGCATAAGATCCATTGCCCTATTTGACTGTCCCTTTTCTGCTCCTTAGGCACAGGGCAGGAAGTCAAGGAGACTGTTCTATTACTGATTTTTGCAAGTCTCTAATCCCATTTCTCAAGTTTTCCAGAGTGCAATACTATGTGATGTTTGCTGTGACCTTGGGATTTATGTAGATAGCTTTGTTTGCTTTCAAAAAGTTCTTCTGGATCAGCATGTGATATCTGTTATTTTAGTTCAAAGTAATAAAGCAATAAAATGCTTATGGGAAAAATATGCAGCAAAACCCTTTTTAATACCTTAAGAACTTCAAGAAACATGGAAGTTGGAGAACATTTTCTTTCTAAGCAGTATAATTGATAACTGTCCCCAGGGAGGTGTGGGAGGGGGTTTCCTTCCTCCAAAGCATCTGCTACTAGCCACTGTCTGAGCTTGAAAGACTGTTTAGCATGATCCCATTTGGCAAGCTGTATGTTTCTGTCACTTTTATGCTCTACCTTTTAGTTATTCACATGTTTTGTAGATTCACAGCAAAAGTAATTTTGACTTCTCCAGCTGTTGATAAACTTGAGCTGTCAATGCACTAAGAGTGATTGCTTGGGCAGGCAGGGGAATGTCAGTGTGCAGCCAGTAGTTTTTGTTTATTTAGCATTTACATCAGCTTTGGGATTTGTTGGTTGGTTGGTTGGTTGGTTTTTTCCTGTGCCTGCAGTCATCAGTAATACTTGCATACCTGAGAGGAATATTGCAAATCTGTATTGAATTAATATTGATAATGGTCTTGCAATAGATGCCTAAAAATGAAGGGTAGTTTCCCATGCCCTGAATTCAGCTTGACAGAGGTGCCAAGGGGTCTCAGTCCTTGTGTCTCTGGTGCTTAGGAAATTATAGAAGTTAGCCAAGAAGAGCTAGAAAACTGTGGTAAGGTTAGGAGCAGCTGACTTTGGCCCATGATAAAACTGGCATGTTCTACACTGTGGGAAAGAGAGCTTCTTGGGCTCTGGGCTGTGTTCCCCCCAAGTAAGTGGCAAAGGGAAGCTGCTGGTGCACAGATCCACAAGCAGGCAGAAATTTAGAACCATTGGGGTAAGTTCTCTCTGATGCCCACATTCCTGAGTAGAAAGAATGAGCAGGCAGGAGCCTATATATATATATATATATATACACACTGAGGTATAGGCAATAGCCATGCAAATGTGCAGATCAGCCTTGGGGAAAGTTGCAGATGCTGGAAGGTAATGTCCCAAATGGCTGGGCTGTCACAGTGGCTGTTTGTTCCTTTTTTTCCTGTTTGTTTACAGCCTTGAGCTCAGATCTTGCATCTTTGCTCTTCCACTTGGCGATATTTAATTTATGCTGCCATTTATCTTCCATGTGAATGCTAATTGTCCGCATTGCTAATGTGCAGTCATTAAATGGTCCCTTTGTACAGGGGGATGATGGGGACCCAGAGCATCAGATCCTTCCTCTCCCCTAAGAACTGCTAGGCATGTGTTATGAATTAGATTTGACAGGTCTGCAGTATTGTAGGTCTCAAGCTTCAAGAGTCCTCTCTGCATGGGCTTGGGGGGTGGGGTAGGTGGGAGGGAGGGAAGGCAGGGGCATGTTAATCCAAACAGCTAATCTGCAACCCACTGAGCAGGAGGACCAGAGATATGGTATAGAGTAGGATCTGGTTATTTGCTGAGCAGTGTGTCAGAAATTCAAGCAGCCTGATTTAGAAAAGGCAAAGCAAATCAAACCAGCCATTTGGAGTTTGTTGTGCTGTGGGAGGTGAGCACCAGGTCAGTAAAGTTCAAGCAGGCAGCTGCAGCATGAACTTCCTTCCTTTGTACCCATGTCTCCTCTACAGCTTCCAGTCCTTGCAGAATCTACAGTAACAACAGCCCTGGTGATGCAGGAGGGAGCAGGGCTTCTGCAGGATTCAACTATTGATGCCCTAATGGGTGCCAGATCAAGACCTGAAAGCTTCCTTTCTTTCTACATATTTAATTCCCTCTATTTCATGCACAAACCAATTTGAGTAGGTCAGGAAATTGTCCAGAGGTTGGAAAAGAGATGTGGATAGGAAGAACCTACACAAAATTGAGAACTATTGAATAGGTGTGCATCAAAAGAACTGGGACTGGCCCAAGTCCCACATCTCACTGTCCTTGACTGTATAGAATGTTTGTCTGTTTACATCTCTTCACATCTCTCTCTTCTTCTGTCCTTCCGTCTCACATAAAGATTACCTGTTGCAACATGAAAGATAGTTCAACAGTCAACATGCTAGCCTGTGTTCTGTTTGAGCTATAGTGGCTTGCTTTGTATGCTTTATCTAGTCCTTTGACACAAATAAATAGCCCTTCCTCAGTGTCTAGTCTTGCCTCTGCCTATGCATACATTTATTTCTGACCTACTCTCTGATTTTTTTTACCTGAGTATTGAACTGTGAAAACGAAATTATAGAAAACCTTTTAAAAAGTCAACTTCCCCTTTCCTCAACCCCACTGGAAAAATAAATGATCCCACACCATTTAAAGACTTTTTCTCTGCTGGCTTTTCCTCTACATGTTGGCACTGAGACCGTGAGATTTGTGAGCCCAGGGTGCATCCAAGCCTGCCACAAAACACCTGCTGTTTTATTCCATCTCTCTCCATGGGTACAGGCCAACTCTGGGGGCAGCTGGTGCTCACAAATTTTGAGACACTTCTGATATAGGAATTACATTAGACTTCTATCTATTGAAATGTTTCTGTGAATGAGTGTACTAGTATAAAATGCTCTTTCTTAATTCCTGGGAGAAGAGGACAGTGTGTCTACATGGAGAAAAACTTCCTCTCCTTTAAAGGAGAAGAGTTTTCAGTGGCATTTTGCTGTGTGAAATGTTGATTGCAGGCGGCTGTGCGGAAACAGCAACCGAACAGGATCTTATGCCCACAAGCACTTTGGCCAATGACAATCCTAAATGAAATACATTGTGCCAAGTGCAGGTTGATCCATTGTGCAATACATGTAGTTAAGGAGGATGCATTTCTCTGCCCTCCTGCCTCTCTGTTAGCTTAAGCATGTGCCCTGCAAAACCACCTATGTACATTATTTCACGGCATCAGCCTGTTGTGCCCAGTTCCATCACAGATTTTATTATGGGGATAAATCTCTACTGGAGAGACCAGCCAAAGTTGTTTGTGTACTCTAAACATAATTGGATACCCGGTCTCCAGAGATAAAAAATTAATGTGCTAACCTCAGTGTGCCTCCAAGCTGTCCTCCAGCTCCCCCACACAGTCATCTTTGAAACATTTTTATTTCCATCCAGGCAGGGGGCTGGCCATGAATAAATGACGAGAGTCAGCCCCTCAGTTGGAGATGAGCTGTTTGTTCCTCTCCACAAGCAGCATCAATTTGAAAAGCTACATCAGGCCTACTTTTTCCCTGCCTCAGTGCTGATCCTTGCTGGGGCCATGGTGGGAGCTACTTCTGAATGCAAGGATGCATCAATGCCCACCTTGCAACAAGATACCCTGCAGTAGGTGCTTTTCAGTGAAAATATGTACATTACCTTGAGTTGACTTTCTAGTCATTTAATCTGTGTGGGATTTTTTTTTTTTAGAGTTTGTTTTCATAAGGAAAAACACTCAAAATGCTAAAAGAAACAGTAGTGATTGGAGAGTTTGAACTGTGTAAAGATTTCTCTTAAATCTTGTTTGCAGCTGTAATTTACTGAGACTTTTGTGCGTGTATTTTGCAATGCTGAGTTAAAAAATAGATCAGTTGTTTAGAGTTATGGCATAGTGAAAAATCCCAAACTTGTGTCCTGTGTAGAGGGAGAGCTAATCTGCAACCCACTTTTTTGTTTGTTTGTTTTGATTGGAGTCATGGGGTGGTTGTTTTGTTAATTTGGTGTTTCTTTTCTATACTGTCTGGACAGGGCTGTTGATGTGCAACTGTCATTGAAGAGAAGCACTGAGTGCTTCTCAGTAGTTTATGGGAAAATATTTCCAACCTGACTAATTGTTTTTTTAAGAACATGTGTTGCTTCAACAGCACATCAGCTCTTGATTTAAGACTGTATCATTTATGCATTTATATATTTTTCTATTTCCTGCTGTCTCCCTGCTTTTTTCTGCCTTTTTTCCCCTCCTCCATGTAGAATTTGAACCAAGTAAAATCCAAATGCTTTGACTGAATTTGAACTGAATCCGTGCTCTCTGCCTTCTCACACTCCTCCAGTGAGTAATTTCCAGATAAAAGCCTACAAGATTTTGCAGGGACCCAATTCATAGCACTGGTCATTCTCACCTGAGTATTGAGGGATGCTGCCAATTGGGGCTGTATATTGGGCATTACAATCCCTTTTTGAGGTGGGATATATTCCCTTAGCTTATGGGAATGATATGTTTCAGTGGCCAAGTACCACTAGAGAGGTACCCCTTAAAGTCAGGAAATCTTTATGTTAAAGTGTCAGACTCTTTTGTCTGTCTTCCTGCTCTGTATCTCCTACTGTTTAGCATCATAAAGGCACTAGAGAGTTACAATGTTTTACTTCTAGCAGTGGGCTTTAGGCTGATGCTTTAGGTGTTTCTGCAGAAGACTCTGTAAGGTCAGTGCACAGAAATTCTATGAAATGGTGACTTAAGATGGAGGAACACCGATTCCCTAAATCTGCTGAATCCAATCAGTTGATGCTGTACTTTTGAGCTACCTAGCTCACCTTCCAGCTCTTTCATTAGCTGTTCAACTTAAGGGCCACACTGATCCTGTTAAAGAGATGATCAAATGATCCTTCTTTCCCCACATTTAGAGGCTTCCTCTGACTTTTACAGATGTACCTCCTTCTAGCACTTCTTGTTGTGCTCCTTGGCTGTGCTTCTCTGTGAGCAGGGACTGTAGGAAAGGCAAATCTTTCAGAGTTGCTAAAAGCTGTGCAAAAGCAATGGCTTCTTCTATCCCCACACTACCAGCTAAGTCAAAAAAGGAGATAAATTCCAGTTACTAGAGAGACCTGGCAATACTTTGGGTGGGTGGTTTGCAGCACCTCTCAGTAGCATATCCTGCTTCTCTGGCTGCCAGCAAAGGGCATGCCCATCCCATGCGGGGGAGTGCAGTGTGGGGAGCAGAAGCTAGTGGAGGCCATGGGGCTGTGCAGGCTGATTAGCACGGCTCTGGGAACAGAGCACCCGCCGTTTCCCAGCATTACACCCAAGTTCCAAGTGTGTTTGGTAGAAAACAGCACCACATCGACACAGATGTGCCGCCTCCAGCCTGCTGCAGGGCCCTGTATCAAGTGCCCCAACGCTTCCTGGTTTCAGGCCAGCCAACGTGCTTATCTCTGGTGCTAACAACAGAGTAAGTGACTGGCCATTTCCTCTCATTCAGTTTGATTTACACTTCTTCCTGAAAAACTGCAAGAAAAAACCCATGCACTTAATTCATGGTGAGGAGTCCCCAGAAATGGCCGTGCACATCCCTGCCTGGCTGCACGTGTGAGAGAGCAAGAGCACTTCAGCTGTGCATGGCCTGTTCCTTACCACACCAGCAGCTGTGTTCTTTTATTATTCCTTCCCAGGGCAGGGTCTAGCCTTGAGCATAGAAACAGCTCCCCAATCCACCTCTCTGCCCCACCATTGCTCATTGCACTCAGCAACAACGGGGAGAGAAGGGGGTGCATACCCAGCCGGCCATCTCCCTCCTCTTCCATCAGCAAAAACCGCAGTCCAGGCACTGCTTTTCTTTTGCCTTCTCCTTAAAGCCATGTTTTCATTTAATCATCGGTGTCATTTCTCTGGTGAGCCTGTCTCCCCTGCACTGAGCATTCAGAGCAGCAAGCGGAGGGGCCGCGCTGCGATTCCTTACACTGGAGAGCCGAGGCAGGCAGGTGGCAAGGCCAGCGGCAGCCAGCCGGGCCGCGGTCACCATGGAAACGGGCCAGGCCTGCCAAGGAGAAGCGCTGGCAGCGGGGGCTGGGGGGTGAGGACAGGCACATGGAGATGGAGGTTGGGATTATCTGTCACTGAGGCCTCCAAGGGGCTTGATGACCCCAGGTGCAGGCTCTTGGCTGGCGTTCTCCCGCTCAGGCGGCCAGACATTGGACTTGCCCTTTGCCAGGGAGAAAAAGGGAGGAGGTGGAAAGGAAAACTGGCCCCATCTCAGACAAAGAGCCTCATAAATTAAACTAAATACCCCAACAAACAAAACCCCAACAAAAAAAGCAAATCTACTCCTTCTCCACCGTGAAGTGCACTGGCTTGACTCAGGCCTACATGCAGGGTCTTGCGGTCTCTATTGTGCACTGAAGATCCTTGTTGCAAAGAGTAAATGGCCCGATTCAAAGCCTTTTGAATTGAATTGAAAACCTCCAGTGGGCTTTATTGGTTTTGGATCAAACCCAGAAGAAACAGGTAAGAGCTGGACAAAATGTGCTAGGAAAAATCCCTTTGTGAATCCATATATCTCTGACTGTAGCCAATTCACTGTAATCATTGAAATAAATGATGCACAGCTCCACACCCCAGCAGCAAGGCATGCACTCCATGCATTCTCTATCGCCTTCCCAAGAATGTGGATATGACAAAAAACAGGGATAAAATGCTGCCAGACCTAGACGCATATCTTAAATTATGGTTCAGTATTGTGCTGTATTACCCACAGGCTGAAGAAATATATGTGACAGTGATTTGTTACCCAGAAACAGAAAACCGGTTTTTCTTTTAACCGCTGGTTCCACCTCCCAAGTTTTTGAAGATTGTGATCCAAATCATCAAAATAATTTCACTTAGAAATCAGAAAAATGGATAGATACAAGGTTCTATTTATTTGGAGGTTTGTATGCATATTTTTAGGGTCTCATTTTGAAGAAAAACTATTTAAAATATTTGTATTCTGAGCTTTCAGTTTAAAAAACAGAGACAATAATTTCTTCTTCTGAACTTGCCTTCCATCCAAGATATTTTCTGCAGCCCTGAGAAGTAGAAAGCTTCTAATCTCTAAGAAGAAATTTTTATTGAGTCATGTGGCTCCAGGAGATGATGTAGAAAAAAGAATTCCTTATTTCTTGAAGTTATTTCATTATAAGCAGCTTGCCTTTATTATTGAACTGAAACAATGAGAAAGATAACTTACAGGGTTTTTTGATTTCTTGGGAGGGACAAAGGGAAACCAGCCTCTGTGTTCAAAATCAAGAATGCACAGAAGTTATTTTATATATTTAAACTCAGTCAGCTTGTTTAGTTTTCAGGTTTTATCTACAGAACAAAATTACTCTGTGATATATTACATAATTTATGTAATTTACTGAACTTACTTTGCGAAAAGACTACTGTGAATGATGCTACCATATTTTAAGTAGTTCTTTATTCTGCTCAGCTTGTTAGAGCTTGAAATTAACTTGATTAGGCTAAGAAGAAAAAAAAGTTTCAGAATAAGTGCATACCAAATTTATTTGGAAATATTTGCTTTATTTTCACTCTGCATCCTGTCTTCACATGCATCATCTTTCAGGTTCAGAGAAGCTATTCTTTGAATTGTGCAAATCTTTCTATGTCTCTCTCTAATCCATTTTTAAAGTTTTAAAGTATTTTTAAAAAAATTATACTCAGTTTTTAGGGAGATGTAGATGAAGACATGGCCTTTGATGAAACCTGAAAACACCCTTAAGTTGAAATGGCAAGTGGCACTGATTTAAGTACACCTCCTATGAGCAACCTTAGCTCAGGCAATACTCAAAGCTCCTCAGAGCTTTTGAACTGTTCTTTAAAAGAAAATCAGAAGAGTTTTGAGTAAGATAGGACAAAGCCGTGGCTGGTTTTCAAGTCTTTGCTTTAAAGCAGTTTCTAAATTATGGGTGAGGTTTTTTTTTTTTAATCAAATCCTTGGAGACAGTCACCTGGTCTAAGTCACCAGTTGACAGTAGCAGAGTCAACTCTCTGCAACAGAGTTACATTTTGCTAACTGAGCTGTTTGGCTTAAACTTGCACCTTCTACTTGTTGATTACCTTATGCAAAATGTGAATACCTAGTTAATTACTATGTCTCAGATGAAAACGAGCAACATTACTCCCCAGAAAATTAATTGGTTTTTCTTGTGAATCCATTCCCATAGTTACTTTTGTAAGTTGTTTTATTGATTTAGGGGTGAGATGAGGGTCGGGCTTTTCCTGAACAATAACCTTTTCATGAAGATTGCACATTAAATCTTACCATTTTTCCTTTGTTTCCTACTTCCTTCATCGTTTGTTAATGACATTAAGATAGAACTAGAAACTCCGAGGATATATGCAGAAAAGATCCTTTGAAATTAAGAACTCTGCATACTGTCATATGAAAATCTCTTTATTCTCAAACCTTCTGTGATTTAGCCTGTGACTTAATTCACTCTATGGTACTGATCAAGAAAATAAGCTTAAGTCATGTTTGGTTCTAGTTTTTGCACCTGTTAGAATGAGAAAAAAAAATTGAAGAGAATAACACTGCCTGTCTTGTTTGGCTCTAGAGATAACATCATTTAAGCTATCATTGATGTTACTTTGGGAACTTCTCATCTGTCTATGACTTTTCAGGCCTGATATCTCTATCACACACTACTGAGTCAGGTTAATAAGTGAGAACACAGACACTCACATTAAAAATTAAATGAATTGGAAGAACATAAGGAAGAAAACAAAGGGAAAAAAGGGAAATAAGGGAAAGTGAAGAAGGAAGAGAAGAGCCATCAAACCCAATGTTTATTTCCCTGCCAGTGGTCTGGGAGAATCCCTTCAGCTTTATCACACTCAGCAAATACCCTCCACCTCTCTCACACGCTGCAGAATAATTGATCAGTGTGTATGTATTTTTGAGTCCCCCTGTCCCATTTCCAGTTTGACAGTCAGTGGATCTTATGGTCGTAATCCATGTTGAAAAAATTTAAGTCAGTACATGCAGAGTGTTAATTACACCATTATAGGCAGTGGTAGAAGTGGAGCTCTTTCCTAAGTCTGCTGGTTGGCACCTTGACTGCTTGTTTTTATTTGTGGCCTCACCACAGAATTTTTGTGTGTTTGAGAATAAGCCAGTTTACCACTCTACCTTCACGTCTTTCAGCTTTAAAATGAAACACAACCTCACCATGAGACTTAATTAGGGTCCAGAACACTTTGGTTAGAATCAATGGCAAAAGAGGCTTTTGATCTCACAGAAGGTTAATAATAGGATCTTATTATCTGTAAAGCACTTTAAGATACTTGGATGAAAGGTGAAATAATGTAATAAGGAACAACAACAACAAAAAGTCACTGAATTCTGAGCTTGCTGAGTTTGCATTGCACATGGCCTGTCTGTAGATGCAGAATAATATAAAGAGGTAATTACTTAACTTTTTCAAAATGGGGCTGCAGTGGGAAATAAAAATTCTAGGGAGGTCTGCTTTTTATACACAAAATATGTACCAGCAGCAACTTTATGATCATTTTGTTACAGCTCTTAAAACAAACCAGCGTGCTAGACTTCCACCTGGTTCCTGTTCTTTTTTTGCTTACCTTGCATGCACGTATTAAATGACTTCCTGGAACAGACAAAATGCTAATTTAATACTGGCAACTCCTCTATTTTTTGAGAGAGTTGGGGGTCTGTCAAGCAGGATCATTTCAGAGCAAAGTCCATTGTTTGGTAAATCCTATCAGGATCTCCATGACCCTGGAGGAAGATAGTGATGTATTTGCAGCCTTATGGGTTTTCATTTTCTTCTTAATTTCACCTTACCTGGAATCTTTCAGTTACAATCTCCAAAAGTTCAGCCGATCAACATCTGGAAATAAATGAATAACTACATGCATCCAAACCAGAAAAGCAGATTGAACTTGGAGGAAATTTTAATTTTAAGTGTATGTCTTGGAGTGCTACCAGAAGCCCTTTAGAATGTCATTGTTCTTTGGGGGAAATTTGAATGTGGACAAAAAGACCATTAATAAAGGCTGTTGAAACATCTGTTAAAAATCTGCAAGTTACAAAATATGCATTAAAAAGATAATTAAATAGAGATGGTACAGTTTAAAGTTCTTCATTTTCTCATTTGTAAAATTATTCATGCAGTAGGCTTAGGCCAGGTATACCTACTGGTATATATTACTGGTATATAACTGGATTTTTTATGTTCAAAGAGAAGAAACAAAGACAAAGACCAACCATTACCTCCTCTCCCTTCCTCTGTTCATAGTTAGAGTATACAGGAAGATGTTTTCCCTCTCTGGAGAGCAGAGGAGGGAAATGGCAGTTGTGAGCAAGAAAAAAAGACATTGCTGTTCTGTTCAACTAAGAAGAATGCAGAAGACCTCTGCCCTTCTCTTCTTCCTAAGGGATCTGCCTCCTTCTCTACTTAAGATCAGTGTGTGTCTGCTCCTTTCCAAGTATTCCTATCTGGGAAATAATAATATAATCTTGTCCTTTTTTCTTGGCTGAAAAACTTTAACTCTGCTGGTTGGGATGTCTGCCTCAGGCTCACTCTGCACCTGTGCTGGGGTAGTGTTGGACCCTTCTAGCTCATCCCAGGGAACATGACTGTTGCAAGGGGCTTAAGCCTGCAGTGAAACATCCCCAAATGGTTTTGCCTGTGAATATGCAGGAGCTTTTGAACCAACCATGTGACTAAGGACACCCTGCTAATTAGAGATGTGGTCCCCTAAAAAGCTACTTGAAATAAAACCAGTAAGGGTACCTATCCCGCCTCATCTTCCCACTTGATTTTCGAGCTTTGGAGACTGTATTTTTCCTTTATGAGTTTGTATTTTGTGGGATTATGATGATGACTGCTGCCTGAGAAACCAAGTTTTGCTTACTGACAACATAGGTCTTATCCTACATTAGGGATTGCCTCTATTACCTGTATGTGTTACAAGTCCCTGAACTGTAAAGGCATATCTGGAAGCATGTCCTTGAGAGGGAGCAGCCTGCCTGAGATTATAAAGGAAATAGTGAAGGGCAATTCAGGCAAAATAGATGCAACCCCAGGTGTACTTAAAATAGAGGTGGTTTATGCTGTTCACTTTTTGTTCTGATTGACAATGTTTTGGGAAGACCGTGGCCTGCAAACTCACTGAGCTAACACTATATCAAGGATAAGGGGCAAATGTCCAAGTGAATGCTCTCTTAGTAAATCTGACTTCTAACCCAACTACAGCCCAGAAAGGACCAGACGGGGTCATCATTCCCAATAACTACTGTGACTTCTGCCTCGGAGGCTCCAATATGAACAAAAAAAGTGGCCGGCCTGAGGAACTTGTATCGTGCTCAGACTGTGGGCGCTCTGGTAGGTGACTCCTTGCATATTTATTGTACAAAGGCATTTGTGTGATTTGGTTTTTACACCTTCTGAAGATTTTCAAGTGAGGCAGCATATTTGGGAAAGGATGGAAGATGGAATCTTACCTCTGTGTTCGTGGGAAAGGATGACTGACAAATTCTATATTATAAACCCCATTGTTGGATTCACATATTTAAGCTAATGGGGTCCTATGAAATAATGAAGTTTTAATGTATTTATTGGCTTTTGGGAACATTGGTACATGTACTAGTTGTTCACATGGAAGGAAAATATCCTATGACAATTTTACAGAATGGTCTCTGTCTTTAAATGCTGCAATTACAACTATAAATTACTTACAAGATTTATGAAAGTTGCATGACAAGCATTCCCATTGATTACACATTTCATGCATTTCTTCATCCAAAAAAGAAAGAGCGAGAAAATTACAGGGTAGGTATGGGGCTAGCTGTCAAGAATTATCCTCTTACAAGATGACTATCATTAGTTTTGTTTAAAGAGGTTTTTATTTCTCCCTTTTCTTCCCTTCTCTCTTTTTAAATGTAGGCAATTGTGTCTTTCCCATTCTGAGTTTTCTTTATTTCTGGGCTGTTGTTTTCTTCCTTCCTTTCTTCCTTTNAGCTGAACAGTTATTTATAGCTCACGTAGGAGGTAGTGGTGGTGGTAGAGGGAATTGGGAGAACTTTAACAACTGCATATTCCAGCATTGGTCCAAGTTTCCATTTGTAATATTTTTCTATAGTGGTGATACTAGTGGTAATAAGACGGTCATATAGAAATCTGAAAACCAAAGAGGCCTTGCAATTCAGTATGAATGCTGCTCCTTCTGTACTGTAGTCACTGAAAATTGTCTGTTGCTTCGTGGCTGAAATGTGATGTGGAATGCTCTCATATTAAGGAAATGGCCTTTTTATGCTCCTGCTGAAGTTCATAGTAAGCCTGTTACCACCTTCAATGGGAGAACGATTAGACTCACTGAAATTGCCTTCTGCAGTTGTTGTGACCTCTGAAGATACTCTGAAATGATACTGGTCACCAGAGGATCAATGGCAACTCCTTTGGTTTTCTCCAGGGGCATCCTTACAAATGCTGTGCAAAGACATGGACCTTTTAGTGTACATGTGATTACTTGTAATAACTGAAGGGGGAAGTCCATGGGGTGTGTGGTACCACCTTGGAAGATCATTGCCTTTCTCCTTGATTGTTATATTTCAATATAACTAATTTCAGCATTGTCCTGATATGGCACAGTGAGATGGATCCATATTTTATTGCTATTTAAACATTGCTATGGTGATTATAGCAGAATGCAACACAAATACATTAATTTCCTCGGTTTCATAGTGTGACAGAACAAGTAGATCAGCCTGTAGGGTAAACTGTGCAAAATCAGTTCCATTAAATGCTATCCTTGTACAAATTCTGACCTGCTTGGGTCATTCATAGGGTCTGCAATGCTGTGACTGATGTGTGATGAAAGTGATTAAGGTATAACCACACACTAATCTCTAAACTAAAACAATGAAACCTCTTTGGTGTCTGCCATCTTTTTCTTTTATAATAATGGAGAACATTTTTGTTACACTGAAAGAGAGGTCATGGAAATTATATTGCTGCTTCTGTTCACAAAGTCAGTAAAATCACATTTCTACAATATGGTTTATTTGCCAATTATTTTGTTATATCCATTTTCTTTTTTTGTGAACAGGATTTACTTCTTTCTGTCTCAAGCAATGCAGTGTACTGCTTATATGGCTGATTCCTGTAGCTGGAGCAGGGACCAAACAGTTGGTTGGTTAATACCATGCTACTGGTTGTGAATAACAAAATAGGTGTTCCCTAAAATCTCACACTTCAATTTTGCTGGGACACAAGAGTTATCTTTTTCTCTACCTTCCCTAAAGAGGGAATTTGAAGGTTGTACTATTAATCATGTAAAAAGTTTGACTGAAAGAGAAAACAAATCTCAATTTCACAGATTTCAGTATTTGACTTCTCTTTTTAGGAGTCTTCTTGTTGTTGTTGTTGCTGTTATTGATATTCAGTGTGGAGAATTTCCTGTTCCATCTTGAAAGTTGGATTGACTCGCACAAATTTGAACTTTTCAGTGTTTCCCAAGATGGGTTACTCCTCATCTCAGTTGTTTTAATTCTTGAACTGTATATATTAGTTTGGGGTGGGGTTTTTTTATATTAGTTTGGGGTGGGGTTTTTTTGGTTGTGTTGTTGTGGTTTTTTTGTTTTTTTTTTTTTTTTTTTAATTTTTGAAGGACCTGCCATGAAATTTGTATTAAAGCATTGATTTAGGTTACTTTTACTTAGTCTTCAAAATGTATTTAATTTTGTCTACAGAGGAGCTTCTTTAGGATCAGGTGAAGAACGGGGATAAAAAGTAGTCCTGAGGTTGATGAGGTATCTAGTGGCTCACATTTCTTTAGCAGAAAATTTGTGACTGATGCCATTGTGCTTAGAGCTAACAGTGTCTCATTATTTACATGACCTAAAAGTATTTAAAACTTGATCTAAGTAATCACGAGGAAACATTTTACTGTCTTTTGAAGAGAGGAAAATGTGATTATTAACCCTTTCGCTGCTGTAGCTATGGGCACCTGTGGTGTTTGTAGATTTTTTTTCTTGGAAAGAGGAACTGATCCTTTGTTATTTTTCTGACTGCAGTTCTACCTACGCTATGTTGTTGGGGTGCGCGGGCACATACAAGCACACACCTATGAACTTGATAGTCTGACTTGTTTAATGATAATGAAAATGATGAAAAAATTGATGATGATGATGCCTGTTGCTTAACCCATGTGCTGATATATTCATCATACATGTCAGCTCATTTGGGAAGAGAAGGCAGGAGGGACGAAGCAGCGCCAGCACGCACTACGGAGGACTTGTTCGGTTCCACGTCAGAAAGCGACACCTCGACCTTTCATGGCTTTGACGAGGACGATGCAGAAGAGCCTCTCTCGAGCCGAGGAGGTGGCTGTGGTGGCAGGTCTCCCTCTGCAGACAAAAAGGGCGGCTGCTAAAATAACTAAAAAGACACAGAAACTCTGAGCTGTCCTTTTCACTACTAAGACTATTATTACCTTTATCTTTTTTTTTTTTTTTTTTTAAGTTTAGGTCCTCTTGGGTTTTTGGTTGGTTGGTTTTTTTCCCTCCTCCCCCCCTTTTTTTTTTTGTTATTTTTGTTGTTTTCCCTGTGGGGTGTACACTGAAAGCACAAGCATTTAAAGCTCTTGACAACTACCTTGAAGAGACAGAAGGTTTTTGATTTTTCTGTTTTGTTTGTTTTCAAATTTTTGTTTGTTTTTGTTTTTGGGGTTTTTTTTTTTTTAATTTTAATTTGGTTTTATCCCACCTTTCCTCCTTCTCTTTCTCTTTGGAAACATAAAAAGTGGATTTAATATTTTTTTTAATAGTGAGCAGAGTTGATTTTCTCGTCTTTTAATATATATATCAGCAAACCACAAAAATACAGATGGGTTGGAGAAAAGAAAGCAAACCCAAATAGTTTTTTTAATTATTATTATTATTAATATATTCTATGTATTATTAGAAAAACTACTTTTTAAATAAAATAGAAAAAAACCAACAAAAAAGCAATGGATGTCTACTTGATAATAGAACTGTTTCTAGAGAACCACTGTGGGCGGACTTTATCAGGGGACAAGGAAACCCTTGATGTGATGGCTTCTGTATTTTGAGATTTTGCACTTACTGTAGCATGTGAAGTCTGGCTCTTCTCATACATCTGCTATACTGCAGCCTGAAAATACAAGCAGCACCATTGAAGACCATGGCCTTGGGGAACACATTTCCATCTACTTTGGACACCTTTACACTCAATAGATTTCCTCCTCCCTGCACCCCTTCATGTCTTCCCCACACCGTTCTACTTTTTTTTCTTTTCCTTCACCTTTCACTTGATGGACAGCAATTTCCAAGCTTAGGGATGGAATATGAATGGCAAGTCATAGACATCACAGACAAAACAAAAGGAGGAGCAGAATCCTGGAAGAATTTACATGGAAAAATACCTCACCTATACTATTCTTTCCATTTTTAAATTTCAATTCAGAGCATTTTTTCCTGTGTTGCCCTTTATTTTTTTTCCTTTCTGCAGTGTCTCATGAGACACTTTATTTGCTTTTTAATAGCTTCTTTTGAAATAAACCAAAGCAATACTAATTAAAATTCCAAGGGCAATGGAGAAGAGAGTGACTCCCTTCCCAGCGACTTTCCCAGAAACGAGGAAACATGCAACAGGATTTAAAAGGTATGTCCAAGCTGAAATGTCTTTCACTCAATTGTGAAATTTCTTGCCCTGGCTTTTCAGCAGACCCCTGACTGATATTTGTTATAGAAGCAAGTCCCATGGATTAAATTGTATTATAAGTATGTGCCATATTTATGCCTGTGATGAAGCTAATGGAAGTTTTGTGAGAGCAGGATTCAGACTTGTGTACAGTCAGAAGTGGTGCAAAAGGAGTCAGTGTGTAGTTATGTTTTGCTGTTCTAGTGCAGGCAAAAATCTCCCTAGAGCAGGGGCAAGGTTAAGTTCTAAAGATCTATTTTTACTGATGTACATAATGCAAACAGGGTGAAATCATGACCTGATTTAGAGCAAAAACAAAAGAGACATTTCTCTGGACAGTGCCTAATCTTTAAACTGTGTGTGTTATTGGTACCAGAGTAGAAGTCTTAGCCTTGCAATAAAGAATTTGGATATGTACAATGAAAGAAGCCAGACCGAATGGACTCCATTTTTCCTGCTTCTTTTCTAGGGCAGTCTGTCTGTGAGAGTAATTTCAACTCCCTCCCCCCCACCTTCCAACCTTGGAGAAAAAAGAGAAACAATTCAGTCTCTTTACTTTTTTATTGGTCTCTTAAGACATGGAATGAGCATTGGCCAAGTTCTGCTTTTAGATATACAGGTATACATCCAAAATATAAACTAACTGATGTCTAGATTACATGAATAATCTGCTTTCAGGATGCTGTTAGAAAAGAGAGGTTAGAAAATACCTCTATATGTGTATACCAAAGGACAGGGCATGCCAGGGCCATGCACACTTGCGAGAAGAGAGCCTTGTTTAAGCTTTCCCCATTTTGATAATTCTTTTCCTATGCTATTATGTTTTTCCTGATTTATTATAATCAATCCAGTGTCAAATCAATTATATTTTGACATAATGCTTTCAATGAGAAGTGTACTTTAACTGATAAAAACATTAATTTCTTCCACAACCAGTCCTTTTTTCCTCTGAAATAGTGCAAGATAAATAAGGTTTTGCTAATCTCCTGTATTTACTAAAGCTCAGTCCTTGCAGCACCTGAATTAGGTAGCTGAAACCTACCCAAGTACATCTTTCTGAAGAACTCCCATCACTGTATAAACTGCAGAACAGGCATACTCTAAGTGGAGTTTTTCAAAGTGGAGTCCTCAACATTGTCTTTTGTGAGCCATGCCTAACACATTCTGGGCTCTTTTGGAATACAAACAATAATCAGATGCCCGTAATTCATTAAGTCTTGACTTAGTTTCACAAATGCAGTTACTATAACAATGCATACAGTCTTAATCCTTTCGCAACCAAACCACCCATCTTTGTGACAACTGGGTAGCACAGTACCCTCAGAAAGAAGCCACAACAGCTCATGAAGTGCATACAAATTGCCAGCTGACATTTATTACAGATAGAATAGAAAATATCCTCACAGTTATTTATGTCATTAGTGTATATATGGATGCTCACTCATTCAATATAGTCCTAAGAGACCAAGTAAGGTAAAATTAATTCACTTTTATGGAGTGAGAGTAGTTCTTGGATTCCTCAAGATGCCTTATGAGACTGAGATGACCAACATGAGTTTAGTCCAGCAGGCTGAGAAGTGTGGTACTGACCATAGGAAGACATTGATCGTAGTGAAGAAATTAGGAGGTACAGTTGGAAGCTAAAAGAGTACTTGTTTAAGCTAGGTTGTAAAATAGTGTTAATGGTGAATATTGCATGGAGTGATGATATGGAAATGAAATATTCTCAGGAGATGTAGTGCTGGAGTGAAGGCTGGGAACAGGGAAAGAAGGTTGGTAGCTCCTAAGTTGAAGGAAGATGAAAGCAAAGCAAAAGGGCTGCTACACAAGACCCTCTCATGGGGGGAAGATGACAATGTTAATGAGGCAGAAAATATACAGGAGAAGGTTTCATAAGTGCAATTAGAAGAAAAAAAAGAGGACTCTGACACTAGCATAACCAGTTCAAAAATGAGAGAACTGCACAGTATCAGTTGTATCTTAAAGGGCATGTAGGTCACAAACCAAACTAGGGAGGCATAAAAAAAGTTTGCAGTGTGAATTCTTATTGTAACTAGAAATTTATCTTTGAAATCAGAAAGAAACTTAATGCTTTTTATTCCCCAATGATTTCAGAAGTTCAATGAAACTTTCTGTTCTTCATAAATTCTTCAAAAGTGTAGCCCTTCAACTAATCACAATCCAGTTCTCCTCCAAAGATGTCCTTCTTATTACAAGAAGGTTGGCACAAGGCTGTCCAAAGTTTCTCCTGAAATACATGCTCCCAGGAAACGTACCTAAATAAGACAACTCCAAGGTCAAATGTGAATAAAGGGGTGTATTATTTCAGGCCCTTAATGCAAATTTTTCTGTGTTTAATCTTAATTAATATAAGCTGTCTCCTCAGGCACCTTTCCACTGCTTCATACTAAAGGATCTTAGAAAACACACATAGTTTCTGGAGTTGTCCTCTGCTAACTCTAATTCCTAGATGGGAGCAGGAGAATAAAGGAAGTGGCATGCTGCTTAAGCAGCTGATAAGGGAGAAAAAAGGCTACATGGACTGGGCACTGATCCTTAGCCTATTCCCTTTTGAGGCATTTAATTAGTTGAAATTTTAGCAGGGATGGACCTCAGCTTTTTCAATGAAAACAGTACAAAATGTCAAGCATGGTAATATATGTTGAGAAAATTTTAAGCAAATACAGGATTCTGGCATAGAAGTTAAAAAGTAAAAGGAGAACCAGGCATATGGTGGGAGAGGAATGGAACTGAAACCTGGCTTGCTTCACTTTGCATCTCTTCCCTTCACCCAGACACCCCCCAGTTTTGTGGGCTGGATATCTTTTTCTTGAATATGTAATGGTGTTTGGAATAACATTGTATGTATGTGGTAAGGTCATAAATGATGAGCCTAGGCTGCTGAAACAAGGGCCAGAGAGACCTTTACCACTGACTTCAGAAGGATTACCAGTGGGCTTTCTTAGCTATTGCTTTTATTGAATGAAACCCCCCTGTTAATACACTTGCTGGTGTGGTGTAGACAAGCTCTGAGATGGCCATTTGTTTCAGCAGAATGTTTTATTAGAGTCCCCTCCCCGCATTGTTTTGCCTTTGAGCTTTTACATTAGTTATTCATTTTGAGTTCCAGATTGCCATTTCACAGACATCAGCTTAGGCTCTTGATTGAAGACAGAGACTCAGTTTGCTGTCTGCTGATGCATGGAGCAAACAAGAACTGCACCCAGAGAGTCAGAGTCTGGACAGTGCTGGGGGACTGCAGTGTTCCCTTCTGCCCCCTTTGCTTTTATTTGGTTAATTCCTGCAATGGTATTTTGAGATGGGCCCTAAAATAATAGTTCAAATACCATAAAACTATGCAGTTTTCAAAGCCTGGCACTTCATGCAATTTGCCTCTTCCCCATGACAAGCAGTTTTACTGAATCAAATCCTCAAGCAAACATTGTATTGACCCCACTGGGAGTCATCTTATTATAAAAAATACAAAATCTGCCCAGTGTGTTTTTTGCTGCAACATATGTAGATGTTTCCAATAAACACCCATTTCACATTCTCTTTTTTTTTTTTTTTNGTAGCAATGAGTAAAGTATGAGGCACATGCATGAGTTCATGCTCACATGGGATTGTTTTGACAAACCTCACAGTGCAGGAATTCAGCTGGGATGAGTTTTTGTTGACTAAGCCATTACAATAAACCCTACCAATCTTTATTCTCTTTGCCAGATATCTACCAGTGTAGAAAAAACCCCAACCTGTATAAATACCATAGAATATTGAAACTGAGTCAGAACTATTTTGATATCCCCGTCTGTGTTTCCATTAATGCTAAGTTCCCAAATTCAGAGAAGACAATTTGTAATAACATTTAAAAAAAACCCCAGCTCTTGGGACTTCCAGGCCTGATAGCTCTGTTGAGTGGATGCTGCCAGTTCATATCTTTGACTTATTCTTTTGGTCTCTGGCAGCTCCTAAGATTTTGGACCTTCATGTAGTCTAGAACTCATATGACAGATGTGGGAAGATACGGGAAGAGGCACTTGCGTTTTGTGGAAATAAAGAGATTATTTTATTTGCTATCTAATCCTGCTCAGGATCTTAGCAATATGTAACTTAGTCAATTCATGGAATAAATGCAATGAAAAATGCAATCTTTCGTTCTTTCCAGAGGTTATTGCATTGCTGCCACCCTATGTGCATCATTTAGACTTTTGAAAATGTATTTTGTGCCATGGTGTATATGCTTGTGGCTCCCTACAAATAATTAGCAATAGAGCAAGGTAATTAGAGCAGGATTTCATAAGCAAAGGTCTTAACCGCTACTGAAGAGGCAGCTATCTAAGCTGACTGATGAAGGCTCTTTAATAATATTAATAATATTCCCAATAACAAAGATTGACAATGTTCAGTGCCTTTCTTTTTGATACTCTTTTTCTTATCCTGTTTGCTTTGTGTTCATTTATGGCTTCCACAGTCAGTTGAAACTGACTCTGTTGAGCTATATTTTCAAGGAAATAGAATGCAAGCAGTGTTGGAAGTTTGGTTTGTGCTGCTCCTGTTTTTTTTTTCTAAACATGTGCTTTTTTTGTCTGCTGGAGTTTGTTTAGTTTTACTTTGTATTGCCTTTCCCTCCGCAGTCAGCCCTGCCCTCGTGGATTCCAGCAGCCTTCAAGCAAGACATTTCAGAAGAAGACTGAGAGAAGCCAGGATGCTTTGATACTTCTTTCCTTGCCCTGACTCTTCCACATCCGAGTTCCATCTGGCACAGGAGCCTCGACTGTGGGAAGTGGCTGCCAACTATTGAGAGAAGTTCTGGGGATGCCCTAAGCTGGTGCAATATAAAGAAGTTTTTTGAAGTCTTGATTTCACTTTCTTTTATGTGTGTGTATAAACCCAGGTCAGACTGGAATTGATCTACAGTAGAACTGACTGAGAAACAAACAGACTGAATAAGACAACTATTTTATTTATTTCTTTCGATATTTAAAAAAGAAGTGCTGAAGTTGCACAGTATTTTTGTTCAAAATACATTTTACTTCAAATTTTAAATGCAATTTTGTGAAGACATGAAAATTTAAAAAGCACTTACTGTAAAATAAAGACTGAATATTTACTTTAAGGAAAAAACTTTTTTTAAATAATGAAAATAAAGTTCAACTCTGCTCTCTCTCTTACTTTAAAGAAGCCATTCATACATGTGCTGGGTATCTTTGTGTTTTGAAAATTGGATGTGGTAAGTGAAGATTGTTCTGGTTTATTTTCTCCTTAATAATATTGTCCTGTTAGATGCTTAAAACTTATTTTGCTGTACTGTGTAAGGCACAAATCTTAAAAAGAAAACTGGTGGAGTAACGAAGACCAGGCTGAGTGGTTGAATATTTTTGTTACCAGATTTTGTGTCCATTTCAAAGGACTGTCTTCTCCCAGTAGGATTGATGTGTCTCTTCTGCATGGTAAAAGAGGTTTGCTCTTGAGCAACTCTGAAATAATTCTGCTGAAAGAGGCGTTTAAAAATTGAAAACAACTCTGTTCATTTTTGTATTATTTTTTGCTTTGATAATTCCGCAGCTGACTGTGAGTTGGTTGTAAAGGAAGTATTTAAATGTGAGGTGCTCTTGGCATGGATCTTGCTGTCAAGGATGATGTCTTGTAGAAAACTTGTGTACTTCAGCCCTTTCTGAAGAGGTAGAGGACTTTGAAAAGCATACAGGTGCAACCACATGTCTGCAATAAGCAACAGGGGTTACTGTGCAGGAGAAAAATCTGAGTTCGCACAGCTGCAATCCTAAATTGTCCTGTGAGGCAGCGGGGAGGGATGGTCACATCCCAAATTGTGAGTTGTTAGGCATTTTCCTGTGATAAAATCTGTCCTTCTTTGTACAGGCACTGTAGGGTTTTGGTGGCTGCCAGATGTGCTCGCAGTGGATAGCACAGGTGTGTTCAGTGTGTTGAGGGTTGAAAACCAAGACACAGTGTCATATGTGCTGCAGTCCAGTAGGGATGCAGGATAGCCTGGTGTCCTAGGAGAAGAGTATTGGACTTGGCTCTGCCTGGCACTCCTGTTACAGAGGAGAAGCAAACTGAGGGCAAACCACACCAACAATTATTGGGATTGACTCCCAGGGTATAGGCAGAAAAAAAGTAGTTTTGTTAAATGTGGCTTACATTGGCTTTCAGAATGAAAAAACTATGTCTACAAAAATGCATGCTGACTAGGTGAAGCTGACACAAAACCTGATACTGTGTTCTGTTTCCTGCACACTTAGAACACAAACTCACCTCATTGAGAGGTTTCCATGTGTCAGTAGCAGCAGATTTTTTACTCTTCTCCCTTTCCCTTCTCCCATTTCTTCCCAGATTAAAACATAAAGTCAAAAATAACCATGTAAGGTAGTCCTGCTATAACTAAATTAAATGACAATTTGTGTCCTTATTGGCCTCTTTAGCAGGATGGGTTTGCTTTGCTCATGTTGTTGGTTTCTAAACTTGCAGTGGGGAACTGCCTCTAGAGAAAAAAAATGAAATAAGTTTTAATTTCATCAAAATATAAGGCGCACAACTGTAATGAAGATTTGAAAACTGTAGGGTATGTGTTCAGTTTGTGTAATATTCCTTCCAAATAAAAGTTCTGCTTCCAGCATCCCTACTGTATATTCCTCTGTAAATATTACTTTCCCAAAACAATTCCACAAAGTCTTTTTAGTGCAAATTTTCTTCTTTTAAAAAGACATTGTTGAGTAACATATATGTACATTTACTTTTCTAAGCTCTCCATTGTTTATAATACTCTCTTTGAAGCTTAAAATAAAACTTCCTCCTCTGTTGATTTGTTTCCCTTTTCCATTTTGTAAATTATGACTTTTGTCCCTGGATTTTGCTTTGTATTTCCTAACGAACCATTACATTAACCAAGAATTATCCTAATTTTTCTCTTTTACTTTCTCTTCTCCATTCATTGGACTGCAGAAAATGGTCCTGTTCCTTGCTATAGTGAAGGTAGGCAGGAAATTAAAAAAATGTTTCTATACAGGACTCATAAGACTGTTTTGTATCATTTGGTGATAATAGAGGATCTTCCTAAATGTGTTCGTATTTTTAATAGCCTTCTCCATGAGATCAGCAGAGTTGCATTAAGGTATAGTATAAGGTATTATAGAGTTGCATAAGGTAGTTTGCAAAGGTGGAGTTTAAGCTACATGACAGCTGTTTGCATAGATTTTAGTGACATTGCCTTAAGGAGTCCTGCCCCTACCTACCTATGCTGTTTCCAGTGCAGTCACTGGAGTAACAGGAAGCTCTGGTCTCCTTTGCATTTCACAGTGCTGGCATGAACCTCCCCTTTCCCTCACATGTATTAGATTAATGATAAGGCTGTATAGAGTGAAAAGAAAAAGAGGAGATGCTGTTTCAGATTAGATGCTATCTTTTTAGGAAACTCTGTGTGTGATCTCTTCCCTAATGTGTTATTTTTCATAAAGCTCTGTTATATGGATGGGCTCCTACCTGCCTGACTCTTAACATCTGTGTGACAAACTGTGTCTTTGTGGCAGGCAATTAACTATTCTTGTTCTTCTTTTATAGCCTTTCCCTATAAATTTTTATTTTTCTCAGGTGTAATTTCAATTTGCATTGGCGTTTTGGTTTTCCACTCTTTCTTTGGGTGAATACAACTTGAGAACTTCACTGCTTGCCTTCAGACCTTATCTTTACCTGTGCAAGGCCTTTGGCCAATTCATTGGAGGAAGAAGGAAACAAAAAGGCAGTTTCAGCTACCTTTGCTATCACTGTGGCTCTTTGCAACCTGTTTGGGATCTGATAGAGCAGCTCATGGATTCCTTAGTGGATTGTCCTCAGCTGTTCTGTGGCTTCCTTTTCACTTGTTGTGCACTGGGCACCAGAGGCAGCTGAAAAGGTGGGGCAGGTGCCAACTATCTCTGAGCAGTGCTGAGAAGGCAGCTGTGATATTTTCCTTGGAGTGCACACAGAAGGATCGAATTGCTGCTTTTACAGCCCCTCCTAGATTATTCCATTTTCCCTTTGTAATTTGATCTCAGATATTTCTACAACTATCTGAATTGCAGGCTTAGAGAACTTCTTTTTCATAAGGATTTTATAGGGGCAGGTAATCTTTTCCTACCTGAAAGCAGAGAAAGGAGAGTAGAGTTTGTGATGGCTCCTGGTCAATGCTGCTGTTTCTGTTCTTCTGTAAGCTCCCCTTGAGCTTTCTGCTCTGCTGGAGAGGACAGAGAGACCTAGACAGAGGCTGGACTGAGGGTGAAGCTGAATACTGACAAGGGGAGGAAGGGAAGGAGGAAAACTGCTTGTGGCATCAGTGCACTAGGTCATCTCCCATCCTAAGGTCCATTGCCATTTTCAGTGTCCTCAGTGTGATGATGTGGAGTGCAGAGCGAGACATTTCTGCTAAGGCAGCCAGGAGTGAACATGCATGTTGAAATTGGCCCTTGTGGATGTCTGTTAACATCTTGTTTAGATGAATGGGATCCTCCCCACCACAGCAGAGCTGTTGTTACAGGCTGTCAGACTCCAAGGAATGTCTCTACATAACTCTTGTTACTTTGGGTAATTTTGTGCCTTTTCTTTCCTTTTCCTTTTCCTTTTTCTTTCTATTTTGTTTTTAAGCCACAGGCCTGGAATTAGAAATGTTAAAGAAAAAAAAAAAATAGTTTTGCAGAAGTTATCTGAACAGATAATCCCCTGAACAGATTTGTGCTGACATAAATAGATCTTATTTTCCTGTTTGGAGAATGGCTCTTGCCAGTGAGAGTGAGGGATGGCAGCAGGAGGGACTAAAAGTGTCTTTCAGCACTGCAGCAGTTAAGGGGTGCCCCCAAAGCCATGTTTCCCTGGACTGAGACTGAGCTGAAGGCTGGCAAGGCTGAGGGCTAGAATCCTGTTTTCTCTGGGTAGAGTGAAAACACCATCAGCTAATTTGCTTTGGCCTGAACAAGAACATTGCACTGGTTTAAGATTTATTCCAAAATTTTCCCCTGCAATCAGAAAAATAAAAAACTGATTAAATTAGCATCTTGGATTTGTAAGCCCTACTTGTATTTAAATCCATCAGCCTATAGATGATGAAGAAAACCCATAACACTTTCTCTCTAAACCCAAGATTTTAATTCTCATTAGCAATGACATAGACTGTCATTGTACAGTACATTGTCTCTGTACTCCATCCTATTCCTGGTGTTGAAGATGGATGAGTAAGACCTCAACTACATAAAGCATGCATAGCAGAGCACACAAGCGATGACTACTGCCCTTAGCTTTGGCTGGGTGTGTCCAGACTGTGGCTTGATGTTTTTAAGACCTCCATTATCCCTTGGAAATTATTGTATAAAGACTGTATTTTGTTTGCTGCACTAAAGCTGGACATTTGCCACAGTTAAAGCCTAACTTTGATTTTAATGACATGAGAGCCATCCCTCTGTGGCATCTCACCACTATATTTTTGAAGACCTAACTACATTTTCTGCTGTTTCAACAAATGCTCTTGCAGTGTGTGTTAGAAACTTCTACTATCACATCTGTTATTTCATAGGGGTTTTGTCTTTGCAGCCTGTAATTCTTCGTGATTCCATGGGGGGTGAACCATGGTGGGAGAAGGATGGCATTTACTTTCATAAAAGCACAGATTTCTGGAGCACAGTGTTGTGGCTAATATTGCCATCCATAATTAGAAACAAGTTTGCTTAATGTTGCCTAAGGCAGCTGTGGTAACTTTGAATGATCTACAAGCCAACCACAGCACTGTTAAGGAAAATGCAACATGATTTGAACACTGAAGCTGGGCAGTGGGCTGAAGCTCTTGGAACTTCTGCTGCCTGTCTGAGAGAGCTTGCAGAGGGTACTTCTTTTTTGGCAACTCAGCTGATGGATGGTACCTCTTGAGTCGGAACAGACATAACCTCCCTTCAATGTCTTATAACTGAGTGGTTTGGGCTTTTTTGGAGTGGGGTTTAATTTCTCAGTGCTGCTCATCTTCCATAACCAATTCTCAGTAAAACCTAGTTCATATCTAGGTTTGCATAGGTGTAAAGAGTAATATTTACTTGGACTGAAGCCTCTTCCCATTACATTTCTTCAGTCTTTGCTGTTAAGTGTCCTCATGTTAGTGACTTCATTGTGGACTGCAGGAAGTGAATGAAGATGATGACCAAATTTTAATATACAGCCTCCTTTTTTGAAACAGAATAGAGATTTTAAGTAATGCTGGAGATAGTTTTGTCAAGCGTGGCTGCAGACTCAGCTTGCTGTTTTGTATTTCTTTCCATAGCCAACAGCCATTAAATTCTTCATATGATGGTTTCAGGAATCAGTATTGAGGCCAACTCCCCAAGGTGAGAGGAAGTCATTGGATGGGAAATAGTGGCAAGCTGTCCTGTCACTAAGGGGGTATTTTTATTTTAGTGTTAACCAGTGTGACATAGCTTTCAAATTCATGTAGCACTTTGTGCAGTAGAGTTTGCATGGAATGGTTTTAAGTCTATGTTCAAGGAATTAATTTTCCCCTGTTGGTACAAATCATAGTTGCTTCACATCAGAGCTCTGCTGGGAGTGGCTTAAATATGTTAAACAACACTGAAATCTTTCTAGCTCTTTCCCCAGGCTCAACTTGTTTTACAGTACAGTGAATTCTGGGTCAGAAGTCTCATCCACTGCCAGAATATCTGGACTTTGGATTCCTAAAGAGAAGGTGCCAGGACTTCTCAGATCTTTTTATATTGACTGTGTCTCTGAATGTGTCCATCAGCCTAGGGGCTTGGGATAGTTTTTCGCTGTTGACAAACTCTCTCTAGGATGAATTTGCTGTTATACTGTTCAAGCACATAGATTGTCCAGAGTTATGTATTCCTTCATTCATCTGGAGAAAAGGACCTTCCCTGGCTTAGGGGACTTCATTTCCCTTGCAGCTTCTTCTTTAACTAGCTCTCCAAGATCCTTTCCTGATTTCCATTAAGGGTGAGACTTTACAAGTACTCAGTGAGCTGAAAGAATGGAGATGAATTTCCTAAGGACATCCACAGCCATTATATATTCCTTTGTGATTGTTTACATATTTACAGGTCTGGAAATATGGGAAGAAGAATTCATCCCCATTAGGCTCAATGCAGCTATCACTTGCCAGACATCTTGTGGGTGATGGGCTCCCATCTAATGAGTGAGCATTGCAGGTGAACACTCTCAACAACTCTTAACAGTGAAAGGATTTGGGGTACCCAGAGTCTGGTCAGACCAACCTATAGGAGAGGATTTCCCAACTTCCTGGCCATTAACAGAACCACTGAGCAACAGACCTGCTGGCCAGTGGAGCAGCCAGTTAAAAGCAGGGTCAGAGGAGTCACAGATTGTTGTAGTATTGTGAAAGGTCATCATTTTCTTTAATAAAATACAATAATATTCTACTTTTGTATAGGCTTTGTTAAACGATTCCTTTGGTGCTGAAAAATAGCAAGACTAGTGAATTGTTCAATGAGGAACATTAGTGTCCACTGCCATGCAACTAGCTGATTTCATGTTTAGTCTGATGAGGTATTTAGCTGCTACGAGTTATTGGCTGTGTAGGTTAAAGAATGGCCAGGGCTTTGACTTGACTAATCTGGGGTGGAAGGTCTGGGGAGCTCTAAGAAAAGAGATAATGGATTTTAATCAGGCGGTCTTCCACTGAAGAAAAAAAAAATCCTACTGTTTTAAACTCTGGCAACATTTTGTTAGACATTTATTCAAAAAGGCTATTGAAACAACTGAACTGAAAAATACCATGGAGGGATAAAAGATTTTGGTTTGAGTCAAAATGAAATTCAATCTCTCCTTCTCAATGAAATGACCCTTTCCCACTGCCAACTGTGCATAGGCTTGAATGAAACATTTAATTTGTGACTATTTTTTCTCTTTCTTAAAAACAATTCCCTTGAGTTCACTTTTGAGGCAAGGTACTGCTCCAGAATGAAAGTCCAGCTTCTTACTTGTGAGACACTGGTACAAAATGTCTCAACCTTTCTGAAAATCAGTTTTTTGCCCTGCCACCTCTTAATCCTTTCTTCCCTCCCCCTTACTTTTGACTGAAACTACTTTGTTCAAATTCACTCCTTTACTCAGATGTTTAGATCACCTTGAAACTGCATTTTTTAGAGAGTAAACAAAGACATTTCACTCCCTCCTACCATGCTCATACTGATGCTCTTCAGCATGTGGTTATAGCACTTACTTCCCTCTAGATATTGATGTTCCTGTGAGTTTGGTGTGGAAGTGAAAACTGGCTGCCTTGCTGATGAAATGTCTGTTGACACTTAAAAATTCCCAACCAAACAGGGGCTTTAACTGACAGAGAAGGGGAAAAAAAAAAATCAGTGTTTTCCAGCTTCTGGCACTGCATTACAAACAATGGAGAGTATGCATGGGGATCACTGCCTGTTTGGCAGCTGAAAGAGATTCTTTAACTCAACAAGGGACTGAAGTAACTTGTTCCAAATTGGTCTTATTTATGTTGAGTGAGGCAGTTGTACTTATGTCTGAATGTACACTCACATTAACAACAGTGTAAATTATGCTTCTGTGAGAAAGACAGACCTCTTGCATTTTTACATCAATTATCAGTCATTTACCCATAATGTGCTGAATATCTTTACCTTGATGGTATGTGGTTACCTCATGTAAGAGCAATGAGGTCGCTATCTATGCAATGGCATGGTGTCTTCTGCATAGTTAAGTTTCTTTAATATTAAAGTGATGACATTTAAATAATTTCTCTGGAGTTTGCCATTTGATTTGAAATTTCTAGAACTGTGCTGGCAGATAATTTCTCTAGAGTCACTCCTTAACCTTTCTAGAAAGTTAGTCCACAGATTAGTTATACTCTCTCTTTTTTCCCTTTCCTTTCCCCAAATTAATCAGCTTATCCTGTTTCCAAGTGACAGTTGTGTTTATGAGATGTCTGTCCCGTGACTCATGGGTGAAATCACCTCTGAAGTTGTTCCCACAGTCCTTGATGCTTGAGGAGGACCACAGTGGTGCGGTGGGGTTGTCTTGGTGCTCTCTGAACTGGCTGGGTGAGCATGGCCTGTTTTTAGTGAAGAGGTGTCCATGTCATGACACATCACCTTCATCACGCTCTCCTGCAGAATCCCAGCAAAGACGCCCCTGTCGGAGTACTCCGGGGAAATGATGTGTCCCATCCACTGCTGCCACTGGCTCAGGTTAATGCCCTTTGGTGGGTCTGTGTGAAAACTCTGGAATCTTTTCAAAATGCTGCCTTGATATAATGGGCAGCACTGGGCAGCGCCGGGCATTCCTGCAGGCTCGCTGCCATCTGTGGCTGTGTTAGTGGGGCAGTTTAACCCCAGAGGTACTGGGGAAGGACCAGGTATTTGGACAGCAAATGAGGGTTCAAGCAGGTAGCAGAGTCCTTGTTGATGTTAAAGAGAGGGGAGGAGGGGCAGCGCTGATATCTTGTTTTATGGGGGGATTTAACAAAGGCACTGTGCTCACAGAGGGCTTTTCAGGCTGCCATTTCCCTAGCATTTTAAACACCACCCCACTCCTCTCATTATAGCTGGGGATTTTGGCTCTCCCAGGGGGGAGGAGATGTTCTAAATGGGCTGCCAGGGAGGTGGATTTAATGCAGTAGGAAGAGCTGGCTTCACCAAGTTAAAAAGCAAAACAAAACCCAATCCTCCATTCCTATTTTTAGTGTTTATGACCAAGTATTTTTGCTTGGTTGCTCATTTTGAAAGGGTTTAGTGAGCCTGCCAGTTGATTGAAAGCTCTGTGGTGTGTGAGCTGGCCTGGCTGGGGAGCCTGCAGTGCATAGCGACGAGGTCGGAGCTGCGCCGGAGGTTTTTTTCCACTGCAGTTTGTTGAAGGGTAACGAAAATGTCCCCGGGGCAAAGGGGATGTTGGCTTTCCAGGTTGTGGTGATTCATCTTGCCTGGATAAGCAGTCTTTCTCCCACTCCTGCGTTTTCATCTCCATCTACCTCACCCCCACTTCACTGTGCAACCAAATGCAAATCCAGCCCCTCTCCAAGCAGGGGTTTTGCTGGGGGTCTCCGGCAGCAACCCCGGTGAGCTGCACCGCCTGGGCAGGATTAGCATTCAGCGCCTGTCCTCCTGGCCAGTTCATGTGCTATAAATGGGTTTATTCTCGTTATTAGGAGCGATGTCCCCGGCATATGGAGTCCGTGCGGTGCCTGCAGGCAGGTTTCCTTCCTGTTGGTGTTGGTAAGCAGCCCAAGTGCCTCCTGGCAATTAGCAGATCGTTACCCATAATGCAGCACGCAGCGATGCAGCCTGGTGGTTTTTCTGGAGGTCACTCTGACCTAATTCACCCCCAGGAATTGTACAGCGCTGGCATGACTTACCAGTGCATTAACAAGCTGATGCTTCAGTACAAGGTTATTTGAGTGCTCCCACATTATTTTTCTTAGGCAAGAAACAGCCATTTTGTCTGGCGGCCAACAGTGGTTAATAGGGGCTGGTCTGGAAGAAGAGGGAGCCGAGTGCTGTCTGGTTTTGAGATGAGACATCGAGGCATGTGGCATCTCCTTTGGCTTTAAGGCTGGGCACTGTTTCTGATCCCCCAGGTTACAAATGCTCAGTTTGCCACCTCAGTTCAGCGTTACCCCAGCATGTTTGCAATGAGAAGAGCAGCGTGTGTCAGGTGTGCCTGAGTCCCCACGGCTCGGCTTCAGAGGGACGCGCCTGTGCCCCAGATCTGCCCCAGTCCAAGCCCCTGGGAGATATGAAATGGAGGTGCAGATTTCAGTCTGTTCCAGGCTGTTTTGCAAGGGCAGGTGTGCCTGGCCGGAGGGGGACACCCACACAAGCAGCAGAAACCCTGACGGGGCTCATCCTCCCTCCGGGAAACCTGAACACAGAGCAGAGGCCTTGGCTGCAGCATCACCAGCCCAAATTAGAGTGTTCTCCCAGGGCAGTGATTTGTGTGCACCAAAGTTAATTGCTGGCAGTTTTTAGAGACTTTTAAAATCTCTAATTTATTTATTTTCATTTCTCCCTGCTAAGATACGTATGGCTGGATTGCTCATGCTGAGGAAGGGGTGTACTCAGGGAGAGGTACACACAAACCTATCACAGTAAAACTATTTTAAAACATTTCTCAAGGAGTTTTCCTGTAAGATATGGGGCATCTGCTACCACAGGGATGGTGTGTAGGGAGTGTTTTGACTGACAAACCATTAGGAAGCCCAGAATAACTCAGTTCTGGCTTGTCTGTTTGCATACTCCAGAGGTCGCCCCTGAATCCCACCCAGTGCCTCCTGCCACCCTGTGCCAGACAGAGCTACACTGCCTTGTCCACTGCTGATCTCCCTGGGTGCACGTGGGTCTGTGCATACACATTTGTGGACACTTTATTTTGTTTCTGCACGAGTGGCCTAAGCCAAGCTTTGCTCTTCATATACCCTCTGTAACCCAGGTTCCTTATCCCAGCTGATGCTCTTGATGCTTAAAATGGTTTCAGAGGAAATTCTGCAGCATTGTAGAGTCAAAGCTGTGCATGAGTAGAGCTGGTGGGTGGACTTTCCTCAGGAAATGAAATTTTCTGGACAGTGCCTAGAGATGAGGGGTCTTTTGGCTGGACCTTACCCCCTTGCTCCCCGAGCCCTTTGGTGTTTGCATGGCTAAAGGAGCAGCAGGACAGTGCAGGAGAGTGAGCTGCAAGTGCTACCTGCCACACTCCACCATTTTAGAGCTTCCTCAAGATCCCTGGCCTTACTTTCAAACACAGGTCTGTCCTGCTTTCTCCAATTACACCTGCCAAACTGCAACTGGGGCTGAACCACTACCATTTACACAGGGGTTTTGTTTGTCCCTTGGGTGAACAATTAAAGTGGGCTCTCTTGTATCAGTGCCAAATATTTGAGCAATTGCTTGTAATTTCTGTAAGTTCTTCTACTGGAACTGGCAGTACTGAGGAGCAAACCACCCCTCCCCCTCCGGAGTGCAGCTGGCCACCAGTCCCAGTGCTAATGCAGCAGAGTGCCCCTTCTCTTTTTGTGGGCTCAGTTTTAGCTCTGTCCATGCTGGCCAGAACAACTGTAGGGCCAGAAAATGAAATAATAGGAACTATAAGCTCTTCTACAGCTGAGTGGTTTCAGAGATCCATCAATTATTAAAGGCATTAATTCTTCCACAATTACTGGCATGTTGTGACATACTAGAATAGAGGAGAGTTGGTCTCTGACCAAATCAGACCGACCAGACTATTCAGTGAAACCACTGAGTCCTTTTGGACTCACTTCTTTAGCAGGGTTGGCAGTGCTGGAACATGCTGGGAGAAACAGCTAGGTTTTCTCACTTCAGTCCGGACACAGAAATTCACAGTGGTGATATTTCCTCTCCTGTCTGATAATAATAAAGCCCAATGTGGTGCCTATGAGACTTTCTTTTGTTTCTTTGTCTGTTTTTCTTAAGAAGCTGGATTCAGCAGAGCCCTGTACTGAAGGGGGTGAGACAAGAGCTCTTCACCTGCAGCCTCCATCTACCCCTGTCCTGGCTGCCAGGAAAGCTGTTATATTTTTCTGTAATGAAATACTCCTGCTTCTCCATATCACAGAGATAGTGTGGCAGGTGGTGCCTTGGATCCTCACCCCATGTACACTTTTGAAGGCTTCTGTTCATGAGTACCTCCATTTCAGCAGGCAGGCATATGTCTCCACACTGCAACACCTTCACATTGCAAGATGGAAGAGCCAGAAAAATGCTGAGAGCTCCCCAGCCTCATCCCTCAGGAATGTTTGGTTTTTTCTGAGAGTTGCAGCTTTTTGAGCCCTGCAATACTTGCAGAGCCAAGCCCTTCAGTGTGCTTGGATAGTCTGAGTTTTTAAAGGCTTTTTCTAATCTGACTATTGTTGACACAGCATATCTGTAAGCATGCCTTCTTAGACAGACAAATGAGGGCTACCTTTTTAAATCATAACCATAAAATTGTATCACTAGAATTACAAGTTTCCCTTCTTTTGTATGGGTAGTGGCAATAATTCTGTCTAATGATAGCAGTGACCACAACAAACTCTATTCAATCTTAGCAGGAGGAAATTATGCATTTTCTTTGCAGGTAAACTTCCATTATTTGGATGGGGCTCTTGTGATATAGGCCATTAGATCTGTAATATGTATTTATAGTTGTTTAAAGACCTGAAAATTTATGGAATAAATCTGATGCAATATAGCCAGGAGGCCTGTGAGTTTTCATCATGCTATTGATTAAAAAGCCCACCACTACACTGTGAAGATAATGGAAAGAATAGGAAACTGGGTAAAAAATCCTTTTATTCTGTATAAATAATTTCACATTTGTTTTAAAAGAAGTATTTGCTTATTTTTTGTTCCTCAAGATAATCTCTCCCTTTGTTTGAAAAAGGTTATTGATTGGATTGTTAACTTAAATAGTCTGTGGCGGGTGTGACAGAGCACACGGCTGCAATTAATCTTGCAATGCAGAATCCATTATTGAAAAAGCACTAATGAGCCATTCTAAGGCCTTCACTGGTCACAGAGCGCCTGGAAGCAGCAGATTGCTCCTGCCCTTTAATGTCAGTTTTGGTCTTTAGTGTTATACAGCCAGTGTAAGCAGAAGAGATTTTTAGATATTTTTAGGGTATTTATGTTAAAATTATCTTTCCCATCAGCCTGCAATTGCACCAGGTGCGGGATACAAGAAATGCTCTCTGAATGTGCTCACCTCCCCACTCCTCTGACCAGATGTCTGGTGGACATAGTGTACAATTAAAGCCAGTGGCATGTGAAACACTGATGTCACTATAAAATATGGTCTCAGTCTCAAAGTTCAGATCCAGAGGAGAGTTTTGACAAAAATAAGGGAGCTTTCAAACCTGATCTACACTTTAAAATATTGTTTTAAGACAAAGGGATGAGCTGTTGAAAACCTCACTGCAAGTTTTATTGTCTCTGTCTGTTGTTTATAGCTATTGCGGCATAGCAAAAGTTTAGGTAGAGAATAGTTATAGTAGATTAGAAACCGTCAATGTTAACATATTGCCTTCTCCTTCAACAGAACTGCTCCCAGGGTGTATTTTAGAGGTCTGTCTATTGACTTCAGTGACACCATAAATATGTTACTTCCTCCCCCTATTAGATCTGCAGAGCCGATACAGACTGGTGAAGTGATCCAGGGTTTCCCAGGGTGGAGCCACCACCTGAATTATTAACTGAGTTTCAGCTGCAGACTCTGCTGCACACCTTAGCCACAGCAAATGCTGTTCATCTCACAATTATGTGAGATGAACAGCATTTCACATAACACATCTTTCACCATCTTAAACACATAGCAAGGAGACTTTCAGCTCCCTGGTTTGTGTGCTACGGACAGTGTCCGTACATTGAATCACATTTTGGACTGCTCTACATGTAAAATAAAACTGTGGCCTTTTAAAATTTTTTAGGGGAAAAAAGGGAATTTGAATCTATCTGTAGTAGCTTGCCCCATGCAGCTACAGGACTTTGTGTTCAGGTATTCTGACACAGAAGGAATGCTAAGAAGTTCTGTGATATGGAGCAGGGATGGTGTTCACTAACACTGCCTCAGGAAGTCTTGGATGTGTGAATTTTCTCATAGCATGTAAAGCACTAGGTTTTGAACAAAAGTAGCAGGAAAAGAAAGAGATTGTGAAGAAGGAGAAACCAGGGAGGAAAGAGAATTTTAATATTTTGAGTATCTAGTGGCATGCTTGCCCTATACCTACAGAGCCTCACCATGCTGATAGCATAAGTAAAAATAGTCTTTCCAATGACATTACGTTGGGGTCATGGTACCACAAAGAATGTTGCTTAATGTGAAAGAACATCTTAGTTAGAGACTGAAGAAAGACATTATTTTTGCCTTCCACATGATGTAAGCCCTGGGCTAACATAGAGCAACGTGCATCTACACAGACTTGATTCTCGTAGTCACAGTGCTTGGAGAGAGACCCTAATGGAATGAATGAATTGGTATGTTCTTGCAAAATATTTCTGCACTGCTACTAATAAGAAATCACTGAGGCCCTCTCTCTGTTCCTAATTTTTCTAAGGAATCCTCAGCCCACAAGAGACTATTTATTTTAGGCTTGTGGTAGGTGTGGTTCCTAAGAAATGCTTTGCAATATAGGTAGGACATATCACTTCAAGGATGAGTGACCACTGATGTGAGATGCCACACAGGAGACCTGCTGAGGTGTTTTTGAGGAAAACGAGGAACAAAACAGTCAAGACTGATAACTGGAAGAGAGCAGGAATGGCTATGAAGGGACAGAGATGAAGTAGTGAACAGGACCTGACCCTCATGGTATGTTAGAAAGAGAGAGCCTTCAGCTGGAGTCTGTGGCATCTCTGCAATGAGCAGTGTATGTACACAGGGAAGTGGGCACTGGAAGTGAAGATGTCCATGCATTTAGCTGGGATTTATTTCTGTAAGTTGGATTTCATTCTTTCTGTTTCTTTTCAAATGTGACTGAAGCTATTTAACTCTCTGATTAATTCACCTCCCTATGAGTTGTTTTCTGTGATATATTCCAGCACTATACAACATTTTTGGAAGCAACTCTTTGCTGGTGGGATGAATTTCTCCCTGATGTGTAGCATGGCACATTTGTCCTATTTACTGGTGTTGGAAAAAGGTTTGCATTCAGTGTCATGTCAGGTTCTGCTAGTTTGGTAGTATCAGAAAGTATATGTGGTCCTCTCAGCAAGAAAAGGTATTTTGTCACATCTCCTTTTGCTTAGTTGCAGTTTCAAGGTGCCCAGAACTTTAGTTGGTCCACTGTAAATCTCAGTAAAACCTGTCACTTGTTTTGTGCTGACATTTCAAGGGCTCCAAAACCCTGTGATCTTCTTAGCCCATCTGAGTTCATCACTATTGTCAAGATATTTCTTTATCCAAAGGCTTAAGAATGATATGAGCAAACTCATTGATCCCTCCTTCTCTAAATATCTCCTTTATTTTCTATTCAATTTCTTTAATAATTATTCCTACACATTTCTTTGCTGGACAGGCTTAATTGTATCACAGCCATGCAAATATAACTGCAGAACAAAGATTCTCATTACATCATTTGGTGGTATCATGGATACATAAAAGAAATATATTCCCTACTGCATTACTTCCTTATCCAGCAATTCTCACCCACTGTTTGCTTCACTAGGTGGAAAATACAGAAACTTTTTGTAGGGTGGTGATGGGTGCTGTGATGACACAGCAAAATATTACTGATAGGTCTGGCAAGGAAGATGACATATCTGTGCCCACATCTACCATAGACATGCTTTTTTTTTTTTTTTTTTTTCTTTCTTTTTTATTGGAGAAACAGCCTTTCTTTCTTCACTCTTAAAAAGGCACTTAGCCTGGTGGAAGTAGAAAAGATTTTTTCCAACCCGTTGGTTGTAGTCTAAGCACAGCAGACCGGGTAGAGGTGAAAAGCCCCAGGTGCCAGTTTCTAGAAGGAGGGGGCAGTGCTGGATGTGCACACCTGTGTTCCTAGTCTTTCTACAGATGAGCAGTTGACTCTCCCTGCCCTGACTATGCACAGTGTTAATGTTTAAGTGTGTCAGAGAAGGATTTTAAATATGGGCCTTTCCAAGAAGGCAGGCAGGAGCTTATTGCAGGTGACTTAGGCAATGTCTCAGCCAGGTAAGGGTGGTTTGGGAGTACATTACTTAATTTCAGCAGTATATTTGTCTTGTTTTGTTTTGCAGAAGGAACACTGATCCTACCTTTGGTTTGTTTGTTTGTTTGTATTTTCCCCTCCAGAAAGCCCATTGCTGACCCTGCTACTGTGATACCGCTGTTTTGCAAAGCTGAAGTCGACACGCATGTAGGGGCGGGGGTTGTAACTCTGGCAATTTGTCCTTCCCGATTAGATGTGACTGTTCTGCTAGCTTTCCCTTCTTTATTCCTTTCATTTAGTTCATTGTGGGAGTTGGCTTGGGTTTTTTTTCCTTTCGGTTTCCTGTTTTGATCCTGGAAGGTTAGCTGTGCAATTTGGTTTCTTCTGTGCCAACCAACTTTAGTGGCAGAGCTCTTAAAAAAATTAAAAGCTATATCCTTCCATCCCGTCTTGCGTCTGCTCTGTATGCTACTGCTTCCATTTAAGCAAAGTTTACAGAATTGCTCCACCCATTTGGACACCAGGAAAGGAAGCTGTGAAATGGAGAATAACCTCATTTCCACCAGGTCCTTCGTTCCGGTCGAAACAACGCTAATTGAAACTGTAGTCCAATTTCTATTAAGACGGATGGTCTCTCTCTGAAATTGGGTTTGTTTCTGATTTCATCCTTTTTCTTGTTTTCTTAAAAAAAAAAATAAATCCCCACAAAAACCAACTCAAAGCCAAACCATTTTTAAGAGCTCTGAATAAAACTGCTTTGCCAATGGGGAATGGGTGGAGATGACTCTGATTTTCTCTTGTGCCCGGCAGCGAAAGGGTTAATGCCTGCTTTCCTCTTTGGTATCTGTTAGTTGCAGCCCATGTTGTGATCAGTCCATGTCCATGTGTGTTTTGTTCCCAAACTTAATGCCGGTTAATTAACAAGCAATGAACGAGCCTTAACAATGACCGTTATTTCCGATCTTCCTCAGGACACCCGACCTGCCTGCAGTTCACCACAAACATGACTGAGGCTGTTAAAACCTATCAGTGGCAATGCATTGAGTGCAAATCCTGCAGCCTTTGTGGGACCTCAGAGAACGATGTGAGTGCATTTACCTTTTCATGCAAAAAAGCATCACTGCAAGCTGCTGCTGTGCCGACCCTTGAGAAGCATGTGGCACTGGTGTGGGTCGTTGTTCTACTGCTGCTTCCATGCATCTCCAAGGAAGAGCCACCCCTGAGAGCAGAGATGGGCTTCTCCCCAGTGTCCGCAATCGGCCATTGGTCTCTGCTGAAATTACCCTGGGTATCGTACAGGACCACTTAAGATGCTGATACTCGTGGTTTGTGTACGTATTCAATAGAAATTAGCTGGGGGCCATGGATTCCTGTTGCAGGGAGCTTTCACTGTGATAGTCAGAAGTAAATGTGAATACATGATAACCCAAGAGAGGCAAGTATGCTCCTTCTGTCCCTGATTTTCTTTACTTTCCTGGTATGATTTTTTAAACTTAATTACAAGACTTGGAAAACATGAAACCATTTGAAGTGGGGTGGCTAGGCCTCACCTAATCACCAACTCCAGTGATTTCCAGGGCCTGAAGCTGAGCAACGTCCTCTCTGTGGGGCTTGCAGTTATAATCTGATGCTAAGGGCCCTTGGTGGCCCCTGAGAGCCTTGGAAAATTGGAGGAGTGGCTGGAGAACTTTAGAGGTGATTAGCTAACACCTTATTCCCTACAGCAGAATAAAATTGAAGCCTGAGATTTTGTTTTTGCTTTAGCATAAAAAAAATCTGAACCCAGAGATCTGTTCTGCTTTAGGAATCACAGGATACTTCAGAGGAAATTTTTTCACCCCAAGTATATGAAAGAGCTGCAGACCACATGGCGGGGTCATGTAATTTCCATCTGTTTCACAAAAAATTTATTCAGCTGAGTTTTGGAAAACTGTCTAAGTCAAAGGTTTCCTCTGAAGGAATGAGGTCAGCAAATGGTGACCTGGGAGCCCAGCAAAGCCTGTCCCTACTCTCAGTACAGCATATCCCTGGCATAACAGCTTTTACTCCTGCATCATGAGGCCATCTTGGACAAGAACTCCTTCACTTCTCACAGTGATTTTCTAGTTAGAAACTGAACTGTCTTTGTGCTGAGAGAGGCTTTCTGCAGCCTCTCAGGAATATGGTGGCTAATCATGGATGAACAAATGTGATGCTTGTAGCCTTTACATTCCCAGTAGTCTCTTAGTCTCTGTTGTTGCAGCTCTGCATTCCCAGCTGAGCATTGCTGGTTACCCTACTTATGTTTTCATCTTGGCAAGAGACTAATTTACATAATTTTCTCTCTTCTCCTCTCCTCTCCCTGTGTCCCTACTGTCTCTCCAACAAACCTGCCTCAGGACCAGCTGCTCTTCTGTGATGACTGTGACCGTGGCTATCACATGTATTGCTTGAATCCACCAGTCTTTGAGCCCCCAGAAGGTAACATATGACTGAAGTCTGCTATGAAAATCACAAAAAAGTCTTTGTGGAGAAGGGAAAAATTTCAGAAAGATGTTTTGACCCATGCAGGGTTAAGGAAACAGTAGTAAAGCAAAGGGAGGTAACACTGGAAAGAAACAAAATTAATAGATGTGATCTGTGGTATCCTATTCAATATTGCCTGGTCTCCTCCTCTTCCAGGATATGGTTCTTTTGTGGGTCATGGATACCTTTGGATGTCCCACAAGCCATTGGTCACCTCAGTTTAGTTAACTGAATTGAGCACCTCTGAAATGTGACTTTGGACTTCTTAAGAAGTCAAAGTCCCAGAGAGAGAGCCTCAGACAGGGAGGTCCTCTCTGGAACATCTGAGAGCCTGTTTTCAGGAGCCTGGATTAAAGGGAATTACCTTCCTTGCTCTATGGTATGTTTCTTGGCATGGTGAGGGTTTTGTGGTCTATATTCCATTTGGTATGTAGTTATGAGCTCTGCAGGGGGTTCAATCTGACCACTATGACTGGTTGGAGTTGAGTATGATGCTTTGGAGCAGAGGAACCAGTCTGTTAGAGGTTCTCTGACTAAAATCCTCAGAGAGCAGTAGAATTGGAGAAGCAGACTTGTGAGTGTGAGTGCCTGCAGTTTACATGAGGGGCAGGACAAGAATAATTACAAATCAATCATGCATTCAGGAGCTAATGTTTGTAACTTTGGTCAAAAGGAAGCTAAATCAGGAGGGGAAGATTTTGAAGTGCAGCTAATAATTAGTTAAAGGTTTCTGTTCCACTGGAAAGTGGTTTATTGAAAGAGTGAATATATAAAACACCTCATTACCATGCACACCCCAGCAGCATTGTAGCTCATGTAGAAAGCTTATGGACACAAAAGCAAGGGCAGCAGAGGCTGTTTCACAAAAGTACACACAATTTCAATATTAGGAATATCTGATCTACTATTCAAGCCAATCTTGACGTAAACTCTGAGTGCCTGGATTTTATGTCATTCCTATAAGAAGGATTTCTTCATTTGCAGGGAGCTGGAGTTGTCATTTGTGCCAAGAGTTGCTCAGAGAGAGAGCATCAGCTTTTGGCTACCAGGCCTGAGGAGTTCCAGCAATCAAGAAACACCTTGCTCCTGGTGTTGCCATACCAGCACACAATTCCCATCCAGAACACAAAGACACAACCCACATCCCAAGGAATGGACACTCAAATACAGGAAGAGGTATCTGTGGTATTCACTGTCACCAATGCCACACCTCCTGGGCTCTGCTAGGACTGTGTACTTTCCCAATGATCCGGATGAAATCTCTTCACTGCTATGCATGGTTGCTGTTGCCATTAACAGGCTCACATGCATTATGGAAGGGGGAGGGTTGTTATACTGACACGGAGAAGTCAATTTTGTGTGGCCTTGTGCTTTTTGTTTAGTCCTTTTTTAGATGAAAAGGTAGTAAGATATTTCCCAAGGAATTATTGGTGAGTACTTCAGCTGCAAGCAGCACCAGGTGTTTCTCCTCACAGGCTTGACTGGAAATCTCTTTTCTGCAACCACACTGTAGATGCATGGGTGCTTAAGAGGGGTGCTCTGAGACTTGCATCTAGTTCAATGTTTCCCAGTTCATGAACAGCACATTGTCACTAAGAGAAGCACTGATCAAAACTTTTTGGGGTGACACTTTCTCCATTGAATGCCTTGATTTGGCAGATCATGAGGAATCTGTTTTAAGTGTAAGGAGGAGCAGTACTGGTGTGTAGACACTTAGATGCCTAGAAATGCCTTTGATATTCAGGCATACTGTCCCACTGCAATGCCAGCAACACCTTCCAGACACGTAATTTCTTTTTGTTCAGAAAATTCTGACTGAAAAATCTTACGTATGCAACTGACTTTCTGTTTAACTCAGAAAATTGAACAGAAGTAAAACTGTCATTTTAAGTTGATCATAGAAAGTAAAAATCGTCTGGTTGTTTTGCAATATAAGTTGCAAAAAGGAACAATTTTGGCTTAAGGTCAAATGAAGCACTTTGATTAATTTTTTGAAATTTCTAAACTAAAATGTTCTGCAACTGAAAGCTGCATTTTCTGAGCATTGCCTAATCCAGGCTTTCAGCATTTCCAAAGTGTTACTGTTTTTTGTCAAAGTAATTATCGAGATCTAACTTAATTTCCAAATAATTTTCCCCGAAATTCTCTACAACTGCATTTTTGGCCAATGACATAATTTCTCTAAAAACCTCCCCCAACTCTAAAGAGAAGAACCAGTTGCTGAACCTTACATGAAAAGAAGAATCTTCATAATAATTAAAACATTTAAATAGGAGTAGTTCTACTTTATTTAAAAAATGCTTTACATGTGAAATGAAGAAATAATAAGTGAGAAGATCCATTGAAAAAAATTATTACAGATGAATCTCTTGGAATAATTTAAAACATTACTAGGAGAATAAGTACATCAAATATTTTCTACAAAATACATCTTTAAGGTTAAAAACCTACCACTCCCTGAACTTCCAAGTAGCCCAGAATAACCTTTTTTTTTTTTTTGAGTATGATATATATCACTTTCTATGCATAGATTTAAGTGGGCTTGTAATATAAATTGATGAGAGTGCCAAGCAGCATGTGACTCATGTTGCTGGTACAAGTAGGTAAAGATACTGAAGATTATATTTGGCATGTTTATATTGGTTGGAGCTCTTCTGCATAATTAAACATCCCCAAACACATTCACAAAGACTTTGTGAAATGATATTGGTGAGATATTTTTTTCTTCCTTCTTCTGCTAATTACACTTAGTTAGGATGAGCTATACTGACCTAGTGCACTTTTTCTCATTATTTAGATAGTTTCTTCCCCTTTTGTTCAGCTTACACACCAGAAGTAGCTGTGTCAGCTACTGGATTCTCCCACCTACTGTTGCAGCCTCTTCTCAGGCTGCAGCAAGAGTATTTTAACCTGTTAGAAAAAAAATGTAGGAAGAATTTGTCCTAATTGTATTGGATCAAGTCTCTCCTGGAGCAGTTGCACTGGCTACCTGTAAAATTCATTCAATATATTGTGCTTTCTATGTGACAGCCCTTCAATGAGCTGCGAGCACAAAGAAATTTGAGCATCAAGTCTGGAGAGAGCAAAGTCTGGAAGCCTGTGCACTTGCATCAGGTGTCTGATACCTGTTAGGACAAGGCCCTTCAGCAAATATAAAATAAAGCATCTTCCTCCCAGTCTGGAACTACCCTGGCCCTGGGGAGCACTTGGAGGACACAGCTGATCTGCATGAACATTTACACCCATCTGTTGGTGTGGTTGAACCTTCCTGATCTGGCATTTTGGGACCATCACATGGTTCAGTCTGATACAAAATCCTGTTGCTGCTGCTGCCAGGACTGCAAGTGTGCATTTACCAGAGATACCACTGGGCTCTCTCACAGCAAATGGGTGTTTTGGGAAGAGTGACTGGAGATGAGAAGTGTGTGTGCTGGAGGAAACTTTTATGCTGGCACTGGTAGTGGGATCAGCAGCTGTGGGTTAGTGTTTGGGCTGGTCCTCAGCTACCAGTCCTGCTGGACCTGGAGACTTCATCATAAAAATGGCCATGGCCTTCCAGTGTCTTGATGTTTACACTGACCTTGGAGGAGTAGGACAATGTCTGCATTTCTAAGCAGAGAGGACGTGTGTTGTTTTGGCCTGTGTGTTAAGCAGACACTGGTGGCTCATCATGTAAGTCTCAGGTAGCCTGCTTGGTGGAACCAGCTGGTGCAGAATTTCAGTGGTCTCCATCCCTATGATATAGACACTGCTAAAGGAGCTGTGCTCTCTGTGCGCACCTGCTTTCCTATTTTGTGCTTTTGATCCAGAGCTTTTTTTCCTTCCACAACCATTCTGCAGCCAATATCTTTCATGTTCAGAAATACTCCTCTGTGGCCTTGCTGAAGTTTCATCACTAATGAGGTATGACAGAAGGACAGATTGCTAGATCTTCAATGCCAAAGCATTGTTTGCCATCTGAGATCAGTGTGACAGGGTGCTTACCCACAACGGACCAGCTGTATTTCATCTCTCCAGCTTTATGCTGTGAACTGTGTAGCCAGGCAGCTACAGGTAACTTTGGCAGCATATTAGATACAAGCTCTCCCATGTGAATAACTTCCTCCAGCTAGACCCTCTCTTCTTCACTAGCTGAGCCCAAGATAAGGGGCTGGAAGACTTCTCAGTGGCGTTTTTAGCATGCATTCGGAGCTATGTGTGTTGATGCACTTTAGAAATAGTGCCTGACCTCCCAGGTGAAAAATGCACCAGCTTTGCTGAGATGTGGAGTGGTTGTGGCACTACCATGGGGGTGAGGAAGAGGAGTTTAGAAACTCTGGTAACTGATTCCCTGTCAGGTGATGCCCCACTGGGGTAGTCCTCCTGCATGACTGCTGGGATGTGTGACTTGGGTAACACCATGTGCTGTCAGGCAATTCTTGCCAGTGATCAGGTCTGGGCACTAAGCAGTGTGCGGGTTTAGTGTGCTGCTCTCTCTCTTGCTATGGCAGGACATGCAAGTTTGCCGGCAGTCCCTGAAGTGAACAAAGCCTGCTGTCTTTCAAAACTCTTCTGTGTAGGCAAGGCAATTAATATTTTAGCACAAATCAGGGCAAACTACCAGGAGATGGTAGATCCTGCATGCCTCGAAGACTTCAAATCAAGAACGGACAGATTCCTAGATGTATTTTAATTAAGCACAATCTTATTTAATCATGGGAATATCTGACTGAAAAAGGCTTGTGTTTTAAAGGAAGTCAGGCTGGATGATGTAATTGTTCTTCCTGGCCTTATTATGAAAACAGATGTTTACTGTGGGAGAGGATGTATTTAAATACAAGCGTGTCTGCGTAATGGCCTTAAAGTGTGTCAATTAAACACATGCACGTGATCCTTCTGCTTTTAACTCCTTTTGGATAACCTAAAAAAGGTCAGTTGGAGAAAATAATCTTTACTGATGCACTAAATTGCATATTACCTCCTTTATGCTCACAATGGCATCTACTTTGGTGTTGGCTACCTCGGGCTGCTCCAGAGATTGAACAATTCAGACTGTATTGTGTGAAACCACGGCTTGCTTCTGGCTCTCCCTCCATCACATTTGTGTGCTACGCTGCCCAGTTTTCTGTCCATGCTGGGAAGACTGGCTGGGGAGGGCAGCACCAGGGGAGGACTCAGAAACCAGAGGGGTGGAGAAATGACCACTGGACAGTGGCATCCAAGTGGTACCACTGAAGAAGAAAAGTCATATTGCCATCACAGAGCCTCCCACATAGCCTGGAAGAGGCAATACCTTTAAGAAACATGAGATGGGTCCTAATCTTTCACCAAACTGTGCTTCCATAGCTGTGCTGTTACACCAAGTTTACAGTGCACGGTTTACTTTCAGTAAACGTACCTCAGACCAGTTCTTGAGCTAGGAAAGCCACCATTAAGTGTGTTCTTTTGAAGCAAATGTTACTGTAAATAACTTTGAAATAATGATTTTTCATCTCTCTTTAAAAGGAGCTTAGTCAATTCTGCCCCAAAGGAAGAGTCTCCTGCACCATGCAGTGTTATGGGGCTGTAGCATTTTCTTTACACCTAAAACATGTGTTTTGATAGGGGTCTTTTGGGAAGTGAGGAGTGGATGGAGGTAGAAAGGAATATTAATAAAGCTTGTCACTGCTAGAGGGATAGCATTGTGGACAAGAAAATTCCAGGTAGAGCTGGGAATGATTTTTCTGTGGGAATGAATTTATTTGGAAAAAATGTGCTTTTGAGAGAACCATAATTATTCATATATTGAAGTCCAATCTGGCAAATTATTTAATAGAAAAATAAGGGGAAACAATAAAGAGTTGAAAATTATTGTTTCAATCTTTTTGGAAAGAATCACTTCAATATTTGAATTTTTAAATTAGTGTAATTTATATTGGGAAAAATCTGGCACCAGTCTGTGAGGGAAGACAACATAAATCTTATGGAGGACATGATTAAAAGATATATTATCTTTTCAATGTTGTTATGGGAGGCTGTGGGATTATCATGAGGGAGTCATCTAACATTTTAACAGTTGACCAGTTCTATAATTTGGAAAAATAAGTTCTGTGGAGAGGAGCAGGGAGACAGGTCAGGAAAGCCTCTTTCTCCAACCGGTTCTGGGTTCATTATGATCTTAGCATCTCCCGTTTTTACATGACAGGAGGAGGGGTGCGTGCAGCTGAGCAGGGTGACCACGGCTGCCAGGCAGGAGCAGGGGGTGCTGCCCCAGCCCCCCCAGATAAGGGGTGTCTGCAGGAGGAGCCCCCAGCCAGACTGGCAGGGATCCCCACAGACTGAGGCCAAACCTAGAGCTCAGCTCCCAGCTGCTGACCCGGAGCGGGGACAGCGTGTCCCGCAGTGCTGTGCGTTGTGCCTGGCTGCCCATCTCAGGGGCACTCAGAGCTGCTCTGAGCCAGTCTGGGAATGGGACATTCCCCACAGCCCCGTGTGGAGTTATAAAGCACGGGGCTTATTTCCACTTACAACAAGGATTGCAGCACTGCTACGGGCAGGTACTCAGATCTGTGCCTCGCTTCTGGAGAATAGGCAGGATGGCGATTCTTAGCTGCTTTTGCAAAGCACTTGGAGCCTACAAACAGTGTGCAAGCCCTAAGTGATACTATTTGCCACAGTGCTGCAGACCCAGGCTGAGCAAGAAGAGCCAGCTCTTCTGGGCTGCTCCTTACACATTTATTTCTGCTAGCCATGGGCCCGTGATGCTGCCTGGGAGATAGAAACAGGTGACAAGGCAGGAGTTGGATGCGAAAGATCCAAGACCCTGCAGAATGAAACAAAAAAGTTTAGTTGCTGTGGCTGTGCTTCTCCTCTGGTAAAAGAGGGCAGGAGTTGTGACTGGCAGGCAGCCAAATCCATCTTCTGTGGTGATATAATTACTAGCAATGACCTCCAGCCCCAGCAGTAGTTAAATGGCTTTTCAAGGCAGGCACCAAACCTGGTCTGGTTTATGTAAGATAAACTTAGGTTTGCTGGAGGGGCAGAGAGAGGAGGTGGTATCTGTGATTGGAAGGGGACTCATTTACAAGCGCAGCTGCCAAGCCCACTCCTCATCATGTTCCCCTGGCTGTGCAGGCCCAGGAAATATTCCCGTTCTACCAGTGCCAGTGCCATCATCCAGGTATCATGCCCCTGCTCCTGGGGAGCAGTTTTACAGGGAGTTTTACAGGCACTGTCCCAGCTCTGTCTCTGGTGGTGCTGGCTGGGGCACAAGGTCTCACAGTGCTGCAGACAAGGGCAAGAGTGACTGATGCTCCCAGACAGGGTCCTCGGCCCTGGGGGTCAGTGGCTGTCTTGAAGGAGGAAAGGCTGCACGTTGTGCAAGCACAATTTTGTTGTCCTGATGGCCAAGCCTTAGCACAGGGTAGAGGAGAGGTGCATCACTCTCCTGTCTCTCCAGCTGCACTGCTGGGGTGTTTGCACAGTCCCCCCACCACTGTGCATTGAGGCACTTAACTGAGAGGAAAGGAGAAGGTAAAGAACAGCAAGTAACTCTAGGTGACAGAAGGGGTTTTAGGCTTTACCCTTATATTGTATGCCAGTGAGAATGCCAGGCATTTAGCAGCTGGGGAATTGAGCCAACAGTTTATTCATATTTGTTGTGTATTTCTGCCATGTTGGGTGAAAATGTAAAGTGTTATTACATTAGTGCATTTAGAATATATGTTGTTACTGCTGTTTTGAAATGAGAAAACGACTATTTTCAGATCAGCTTACTGCCCTTTGTGTGCATGAAGTTAAAAATAAAACACCTCATACCTGAAAATTGCTGATTTTTCAAGTATTGATATTTTCTTTCAGACTCCTGTCCGTCTAGTCATCCATCTGATTCAGTTCAGTGTAACAAATGATAGGTTTCACCTCCACGGTGACTCAGGAAATATTTCATCTCTTCCCACTTTCAGAAGCTAGGGAGAGAAAAGGACAGGCTTTATTCTTTGTATTCAGAAAGACTGATAAAGGATGACACATTAATTTCATGTTCATCTCCTTTCCATGTCTTGAATGATTGAATTGGCTGGCTGGGAGAGCTTTCCTTTCTGTCATGGTCTGAAGGGTCTTTGCTGCCACGGCTCACCTCTGTATGAGAAACCACAGTCCAGCATTTTGTCCACTTGGATTGGACTTCTCCTGCTCTTGCCATATAAGGCTTTGAAACTGCTAATTCTCATCAGGGACCCTTGTGCCTACAAGATATGGACTTCCCTTCCATTTCTCAAGATCTTCTGCCTGGAAGGCCAAACCCCCTGCTGCCCATGAATTCTGATGGAGCACAGATCTGTTTCCAGCCTTAACATGTGCTTCTGCTGGACACAGGGCCTCATTTGAATGTTCACAATGTATTCCCACTGCAGAATTTGCAAGCAGCAGCGAAAAAGGAAGTATCTGCTGAAAACCAAAGGACAAGACATGAATGTTATATCTAACCTACTCTTCCTTTATAGCTCTCCTGGAGTGCAACACTAGAGATGTGCCCCTGCATCCTTTTGGGAAGGCTGCACATGAGGAATTTCCAAATGTCATCTCCTTTGAGCTTCATTACAGAGTATCTTTCCTTGTTCATTCTTATTTTTTTTCTTTTGTTACAATATTTCAGAGACAGTGTATACTAAAACTGATTTGAAAGGTTGAGAACAATTCAGAAATAGACAGGTCCAAATCAAACCATCAGCTTTTATCTCTCCCTTAGAAGTGTTCAACAAACCTTTGATCATTGCAGAGAATCAAGCTTGTGTGCTTATTTAATCTCAACTCAGCATTGAGGCCATACAGTAGTTAATAAAGTCTTTTTAGTCATAAATTCTTCTTTAAAAAAAGTGAAGACATTTCCTCTTCACTTTGATGGCTTTCCATTTCTTCAGCTGCAGCAGAGATCAACAGTCTTACTGTTTACTTCAACTTCCTTCCAGCACTGCAGCCTGGGTCAGAAGTGATGGATATAGGCCTGGAAATAATTTATTTCATTGAATTGCAGATGTAAAGACAACCTCAAGAGTATTTAAGTAAATTGTCATCTGTGCGAGTCAGATCTTCTAAGAACCAGAAGCTTGTGTACATGCTAATTTATTGGTTCAGCTTTTCTTCATCAGCCATTTCAGGTTGAATGTGCCACTGGTATACACTTTTTTTTTTTTTTTTCACTAGAGGCGTTTGAAAAGAAAAACATTGACAATTAAAATTGGGGGTGAGGAAGACTGAGTTTCAATCTTTGCTGTTGATCATTTATTTGATCTGGGACAACGTTGTCCCCATTATTCTAAAGGAAAATAGAAGGAGGATAAATCTGTGACATCATAGCACATCTCCCAGATAAAAGCTGTTTTGTCATCTCTTGTAAGTTCACTTTTAAAATGTTGAAGTAATGATCTCTGAATAGTGGCACAAATAAATATATACATACATATTGGTGTATCATCCTAATGTTATTAACTGTAAACATTGCTCAATGATCAGGAATAGATTTAGAGTCTTATAGTAAGTATTACTGAAGAAGGAGGAAAGAGAAAATACCACTTGTTTTGGAAAGGTGTGTCAGCATTCTAACAAAATTGGGAAAAACATTATCCCTTGCAATTTAATCTGACTTGTATTTGGAGCATGATTTATCAACACATGAAAGAGAACCAATGCTCTAAAAAGTGGGACTGATTCTCAACTGCTTCTTAGACGACATTCATCTGCTGACTTTGTGGTTGGCCTGGAATCCTTAAAGATGCCAAGTCTAAGTCTTGGACTTCAGTGTTTATGAAAAGGTGTGTGGCTGCTTGATAGCTGAGCACACCCAACACATGCAAGAAAACAGTTATTTCTATCTCTCTCTATAGGTCTGGTCTGTTTATGCCCTGTTCTGGCTCAGCCTGGCTCTGGTGATGCCATGTCACAAGCTCCAAAGGAAAGTAAGAAGTCTCAGCAAAAGATAATGATGGAAAAGTCAGCAACCAGAGCAAATGTCTCTCTGACTTCAAGGAGTTTGAGCTTGTTTCATCAGTTTTCAGTATCCTGCCTTCTGATTTTCTGTAAACAACTCCTCACTACTGTATCAGGAAACAGTGGACAGCAGCACATTATTTTCCTCACCTGTATGAGACCTCACTTCAGTCAGCTCCATCTTCCCCTCTTTTACTCATTTCTAATCTGTTCTAGTATTTTTGATCTCTCCGTCTCTTCATGTGGAAATCTTTTCCAGCCCCTCTCATTTTTAGCATCTCTCCCTGGAGTCAGTCCTCTTCAGCATCATTTGCTCTGAGACAGCCACCCAGGACACACCACAGGTGTTTAAAGCTTTACTTCCAAGCTTTACTTCTCTCCCAACAGAATGTCCTGACAGTATGTCTTTGCTTTTTAGCCATCCTGTGAGGAGGCCCATGGTCACCTCTGGGATATTTTTCCTTTGTGATTAAAGCTCATCCCAAAGGAACCTGTGTTACAGTCAAGCGAAGCCATGCAGCCTTGCTGCTGGCACACACCCCCTCCTTTCCCCAGTGCTCCAGCTGGGGATGTGGTCAGGCTGCCGGTGCATGAGATCACATCCAGCAGGGCTACTCCCTGGAAGCCAAAGTGTTGCTTAGTAACCCACTCATGGAAGTACCAGAAGCATTTTTCAATCTGTCACATTGGCAAAGAACACTGGCTTCTTGATTTAGAGGCATTCTGCTGTGCGTGGCAGGGCCATGCTCCATTATCTTGCATCCAACACTATCTGCAAGCAAGGAAACGAACCTCCCATTTAATGGAGGGGCTGGGAGAAGGTGGGGGTGTGAGGCACAGAAAATATTTTTCTAGGATTGTACATGAAGCTTTTAGCTGGTTCTCCTGGCATCTAGTCCTCATCTTAACTCCCTTCCCATGGGAGATATTCCCTGCTTATGAAATGCACTCCAGGGTCCTATAGCAATTGGCCGAACAGGACCCTGCAGCACCTTCATCTATTATGAGACATTACTGCAATAAAACTTGGTGTGTCATACAGAAACTGGATGAGGTATTGCAATATTTATGCTGTAAGCCTCAGTGTCATGGACAATTGCTACAGAATAATGTATGTCTTTTCTTAATGCAGTGGAGTCACAGCAGCTTCAGCAGAGCACACTGAACACAGATCATCTGTGATTGCATGGTTTCCTCAGTTATTTTCAAATTATTCTGTTACAGGGACTTCAATGAAACATATCCTCTCATTTAAAAATAGACTGTAAAGGCTCCTAGGTTACTCTTCCTTTTAAGAAGAATTCAGTCTGAGAACAAAACATCCAAGAACTGTGTTCTGACTTCAGAGGCTGAGTCCTTTAGCTGGCACTGGTTTATCATTAAAAAATGGCTTTAAAAAATAACTTGAGGGTTTTTATTTGAGGTACCTTATTGATTTTGCTATTGCATCTCCTCATTTTGGAAATGAAAAGGTATTTTAAACAATGTCTAGCTTTGAGCTCTGGGGACCAGCTGGACTCTCCCCATCCTATTTCTTATTATCAAAGACAGTAGAACCATAGAGTGAGTCCAGGATGGCATCACCCATTTCTGTGGCTTGCCTCCTGTTGACAGATTGTGTCCTGGAAACCCTCTGCAAAAAATTGAAGGGCTTTTCTATGGGCCATGGAAGGTCCAGGGGGATCTGAAGATGAGGCTGTTAGACAAACATACCCAAGGGCCCTTTTCATCTTTGGAGTGTCATTTACCTGGGATGATGCTCAATGTTGCAGTGATGAAATCAGCAAGTTTCATCACTTTTTTTTTTTTTTTTTTTTTTTGTGTGCAAAGCCTTGTCAGGGCAAGGCCAGTGACATGCACAATAATCGTGTACTAAAGCTTCGCTCAGCTTAAAGATGAAAAATATCCCACAATATCAGAAACTCCTGACTTGATTTCTGAGAACGTTCTGAGGAGCTGAGTAGCTTCATTTGCTCTTTCCCAGTCTAATAAATAAATCTGGCTATGGGATAAAGAGTCCTTCAAATTTATTGTATGTAGTTGTATTTTTTTGCACATAGTTTAAGAAATACAGAAAGTAATCAAAAAATGCTCCTGATGACTGGCCAGCATAAGAGCATTTGATGACCTGCTGTGGATCTCAAAGCAGAAGTGTGTACACTACAGAAATATTCAGAATGAACTGGTTTCACCAGGGGGCAGGGAGCATTCTTGGCAGGGAAGGAAAGACTGTGAAGGTCTGATCTACATTTTAGCTCTTAGAACTGGCTGTGCCAGCTCAGAACTGATGGAAAGCTTGCCATTGTGATGCTTTGCTCTGTGGAAAAAGGATTCAGAGAAGCACTAAGTGTACAATGCATTATTGTTTTAAAAGAATCTGTTTCCAGTCTCCTAATACATTAACCTTGAAGTTTGCTTGTAATGAAATAGTCTAGCCTTATCAGTTAGGCATTGAGGCAAAAGACTTGTTATTACAAAGACAGTGGGCTAGGGAAGAGCAGGTGTACTGGGTAACCTCTAGGCAATACTGACAAAGAACATCCACTCCCTGTATTCAGAGGGGAGGACACCTCTTTCTTTGCACCTACTGCACATTCTGCATCTTACTATTATTTGAGGTGAGAACCATTTTAGAGCAACTGAGTTAGCTACAAAGCAGGAGAGGATCCACTCGTGTTAATTCTTCTTGTTTAGGTTTTGGGATTTCTATCTGCTCATATACTCACAGCCTTCTTTTCAGCATTTGAAGAGGCTCTAGATTACTTCTGTCTCACCTAACTGGGATCTGCCTGCCCCTATGGAAAAAACAAATTGTGGGTTAGAAGCTGCCCCACTTCCTGGCTGTACATACCCCTATCTATACAACATGTGTGTGTATGTTGATTGCATTGTAGTGGCTTTTGTAATGCAATAACTGTCGTGTCAAGAAAATGTGGTTGAAGAAAACTATACCTAAAATTAACATGAATAGAAAATCAAAGTCACTGAGAAGGCAATACAGCTGAAGAATTCTTACTGTGAGCCACCACCATGTTTTCCACAATATGCCAACTTCTGTATCCTCTAAACAGCCTTTTATACCCTTTGCAGCAGAATTGAACTTTAATTTTGTGTCTGTACTCTGAACTGGAGACATTGGTGCTCAGTCTTTTCATAATGTGCTGATGGATTGAAATGCTAACCTTGTCATGGGTTCACCAGCTTCTGTAGCTTCCCACCAAAATAATCCAATGCCAGTTGGTGGTGAATAGCCTGGAGGAGTTTTGGGTGCTGCTGGCTGAAGCATGCCATTGAAATGTTGGTCTTGAGGCCCACAAGGTTTTGCACTGATGCTTGTAAGAAAAACCCAGCAGTCTCAGATGAACACAAATGTCCTGTTAGTCACATGACAGGTACAGAAACAAGTCAAAACAACTGCATAAGGGGAAAAACACAAAGGCTCCTGCCTGAAGAAAGCCCCACACACCACCTCATTTCAGAAGAAAAACTCTTCTGTGACCAGTTGTGGGTGACAAGTAGGTGGGCTCAAAGGCTGGAAAGACACATCTCTGTAGTGTGGTTGTCACTGTGTCTTTGGTTATGTACACATACCAGAATAGGAGAAAATGCCTGTCTTTCTTTCAAATTACTTTTCAGCTATATACACTGCCTCTAGGTTGCCTGTTGCTACACCCCTTGAGGCCTCATTGGAGTTTACACTATCTTACTTGGTATTTGTTTACTTTTGGCAGCCACAGACTAAGGTTACAGGTTTGGGAACCAGTACATAATTGTAAGGACAGCTTCCTGTGTTAATTTTCCCCCCCCTCTTCCTCTTTCGTAAAGTGTGAACCTTTCTTTGGAACTCTGAAGTGACTGTATTGTTACAATGTTTGTATGTAGAGATTTGTTTTAACATGGCTTGTGTGGAGGACCTTTGCTCTTCTTATCTCACATTCAGTTTTATTAAGTGCTTGATAGCTTTGCCAGCCTTCTGAGGGGGAAGGAGAGGTGATTGGGTGGCTTCAAAATTTGCCTTTTTTTAAGGGAAATTTGCCCAGCTTTACCTAGAGCAGTATGAGAATCTGGGGTGCTCCTGACTGTTCTTCAGTAATCCTGATCTGATTGCTTCTTGGAGAAAGAGATCAGCCTTGAAACCTTCAGAAAAAACCATACTGTTTAACATGCTAAGCCAGCACTGACCAAGAGGCCCATCAGTTTGTCATGCATGGAAGCCTGCATGGTGTTTCACCCCGCCAGAAGGTGTCTGTTGAGCACAGAGTGAACCATGGCAACTCACGCTGCTCTGCGGATGCCAATGGAGCCACCGCAGCTTGCGCCAGCCGAGGATCGGCCCTTCCGTGTTTTGGTGGTTAGGAAACCTGTGAGTAAAATCCCACTGATGTTTCAGAGGAGAGGAAAATGGGTGTTGGAGGCCTCTCAACCTCACAGGATTTCTTTGGTATTCATACACATTTGCAAGAATGTATTCCAAGCATCTTGTACTGTTATTAGTAACTTGTACTGTAGTTTGTTAGCAGTGTTGACTACCTACATAGCTAATATTCTGTTGCAGCTTAGAAAACGTGTAAACAACAGCAGAAAACAGGAGTTTAGAACTTGTATGTACTGTTTTTTTTTTTATATTAAAGCACTTCAATTAAAAATTCAAGGAAAAATGCTTCTGTAGCCTTTGTATGTGTTTGGATAATGGATGTGTTTAAAGAGATGGGAGTGTCCTCTTCCCAAGATCTTCCCTGTTTGCTTTGGTACTAACCAAAAGAGATGGTCAAAATTTTGTGAAGAACTTTGTGTGTTAAAGTTTATTCAGCAAACAGAAGGTGCCAGCAACCTAGTCCAGAAGACATAATCTAACGGAGTGCCTGTGACCAGCGCTGAAAGCGTCTGAGGGATGGCCGAGCCATCACCAAGTGCTGATTCACCCAGATGTGAGTATCTGCAAAAGAGGTTTTAAATGGGGAGCAGTTAATGAATGAGTCCACGTGTAGTATATTAGATTTCCTTTATTTTTATTGCAAAGTCCCTCAGAGGTCACTGGAAGCCTGTTCATGTGAAAGTGAAGGAAAAGCATCCCCAGTCCAGGGTTACCTCAAGGGTACTGGAAAGTGGTGAGTTTGGGTACCAAGGGAGTTGTGCTGGAAAACAGCAGCACACACAGGCAACAAATGGTCCTCACCATACATCCCAGAAATTCTCTCTCCTCCCTGCCCCCTGGCCCCCCTCAATGTGCATATCCAAATACTTTCCTGGATCACATCACTGTGGGATCGGCGTGCATAAACAGACATCTCTAAAGCAGCTTGTGATTTGGTGATCTCAGCCCAGCTCTTAGTAGCCAGATGCCCACAATATGAAAACAACCATCAAAACTGTCTCTTTTGCTGCCACTGTTTAATCAAAGGGACAATGGGAGAGAATGGCAGTCTTATTTCCACAAAGAGCCCTTCAATGTCAAATTTGCCATACAGTAGAGTAGCATTCACCTCTGTGGCACAGACCACAGCCACTCTGGAGGGGAACAAAAGCTCTCAGACAGCACGCAATTAATCCAGCATCTATTAAACCAAGCACGGGTAATTTTGAAGGAACGTAACAGATTTCTGGTTTAAATTATTCTAAGCACTATTTTTTTTAACTGTACACAGTATGCACAGCTCCAAGTACAAACCAGAAGGCTCTGTTTCTGGCAGCTGTTATCTTTCCGGTAGCTGTTTTACATCCCTGGCATCTCATAATCCTGAGACAAAAATCAAGTAAAACACAGCAAAGGAACAGCATTAAAATGCCTCTGGTTTTCCTGCTACCCAAAGCTGTGTTCAGGTGCTCAACGTCAGAGCAAACAATTAATTCCATGACCAAGGGAACTAATGAAATCTGGTTTCCTATGGATTTATGACAAGACGTTACCTTGGTGCCAGAGACTTGAGGAGTTAGTCTTTCTGCCAATATCTTGAATCTAGATGAGGATTTTATCAGCACTAGTCACTGGAATGGCATAATGAACTTTGAAATGGGTACATTAAAAAAAAAAAAAAAGAAAAAGCTATATTACACAACATACAGTGAGAGACGTAATTTACTGATGGGCATTTACAAGATAATTAAAATTACAGATCAAAACAAATATACCTTGTCTTCTAAGTCCTAAAAATGGGACTGCTGCTTGTTTTATTTCTGTAATGTCTGTCCCCACTTTTTCTAGTGCAATGCTATTGAATAACAGTGTGGTTACCAGTGGAGTGATTGCCATAAAATACACATAGTATTTGTAATAGTAGAGCAAAAGGTATAAATAAACAATATGTTTTCACAGAGGAGGAAAATTACCCAAAGACCTAAGATGGAAATTTATTTTTCAAATCTCTTTAAAAGTCATTTGGAAAAGAAGAGGAAAAATGAGGTGAGAAGTTTACTGAGAATGAAAAACTGTTCTGGGCAGTCAAAACAAGAGTCGACTGTGAAGAGCTGCAGAAGTTTTTCATGATAATGAGGAACTGAGTTGTAAAATGACAAATGAAATCTACTGTCGATAAATGCACAGTAACGCTTCTGGGGGAAAGAAACACCCTAATTATACATGCATAATGAGGGGCTCTAAATCAGCCATCACTTCACGGGAAAATGATCTCAGCATTGTTGCTAATGTTAAGAAAATGACAGGTCAAGGCTGAGCAGGTGTCAAAAAAGCAAGTAAAATGTTAGGAATAACTAGGAAGGGGTTATAAAAAAAAAAAAAAAAAAGACAGAACAGAAAACATCATTAAGTCTGTGCATAAATCTGTGGTGTGGTCCTGTGCTGGGCAGTGTTTGTGGCTTCTCCATGCTCCCACCCTCCCTCCCCACAGCCTAGAACACATCCAAAGAGCCAGAAGAGGCACAGGGGACAGCCAGAAAGCACTAGCACTATGGGGCAGCTGCCATGCAAGGAGAGAACAAGTGTGCTGGGACTCACTGGGTGTCAAGAGATACGGCAAAGGAGAGACAGGTTTGCAGGTTTGCCAGGAGCCAGCTGCTGCAGAGAACAAGCTGCACTTCCAACCCCAGCCCTGCTGAAGTGTCTGGCTCCCTGCAGCTGAGTAGGCACAGCCCAGCTGCAGGGTACACACTCTATATGCACCTTGGTCCTCATATTTTTGCCCCCCAAACTTCCTTTAGAGGTCATTATTAGGGAAGGTTATCTCTATATCCAATCTCATACTTTGGTTCTCACATCTTATTTTAATAGAGTTTATCTCTAATCTCGGATTTATTTTCCTACTCCTTTAGTATCAGTCCATAGGGGTAGAAAATCTATTTGATGCTTTAACCGTAGTCCTTGAGCAGGTTAAGCTGCGCCTGCTTGTTTCATTCACTACAGTTGATAAAAGATAATCAGCTTGTGGTTGAAGCCTTTGCCATTTTTCTGGTACAAAAGCCATATGAAACAGTAAATCCAAATTCAGCAAACCACAGCTAAACTCCAGGTGAGTACAAACCTAGCACCACATCAGAAGAGGGTGAACCTCCTATCCACTTCTGTGGGACCAGAATTTCATCTCTAAGTGTAGATGCTTCCTAAGAAGAGACAACAACGATTGCAAAGACTGAAGGTGGCTCTTCATCACAGCAGAAATTGATTTAGTGTCTTTGTATTACGTGCTCCTGCAATGCCCTAGTGCATCTATCTGTTCTGATGCCACAATAGCTCACTGTTGCATAGCCTCTGCTTTAGTGATTTGTTTACATGCCCATCTTATTCTTGGGAAATAAGAATCCATAGGAGCTGAAAGAGCCTCCTTCCCAAGGCTGGCTGGCTGTGCTAAATGGAAGAAAGACCCGTCAGTCTCAAAGAGATGCTATGGAGAGCAAAGGTACCTCCCCGGCAGCCTGACCTTGGCAAGGAGACTGGAGACTCACCATTTGCGACAGGCAGCAGTTCCCTTTAATAAATATTTCATGGCAGAGAATGGCAGACTTGGGGAGAAAATGGAGGGCAGGGTTCAGCCTGTGACGCAAGGTGATGTGACCAGACCTTGTCTAGCAGGGCTGGAGGCCACCTAATTGGCATTCCCACGCCATTCTTATGAAGAGCATTCTGTAGTCCTCTGGGAACACAAAAATAATTAAAAGGCCCCTCAGCATGCAGTGTTGCTAATGGGCTATTGCCCGTCATGTGATGTTTTTGTGCTCAATTAGAGCTGAGCAACACAGACTGCTCAAAATTCCCATCTCCCTCCGAGAGACACCTGGGTGGACCAAGCCTCCTTTTCTGCTGCACGATGGCCCTTGTTGTGCATTGCCCTGCAGCGTTTGTGCTGAGCAGCTGAAGGCTGGGGCAGCAGCTGAGCTCAGTGCAGCAGAGCACACCGTGCTGTATTTTCGGTGCCACAGACGGAGCTCTGGCACTGGGGGCAGAGCACACGGAGCTGCTCGGTTCAGAGCACTCGTCCTCGCACAGCCGGGCACCTCCGCAGTGACCTGGAGCTGCAGGATGACTGCACATATGGTACAAAGCAAAGGCCCTGGATCTCTTCCAGGCAAGGCCTCGCTCACACACTGCATATCTCTGTGGACTTCTGGCTTCTCCAGGCACAGTGCAAGGCTCAGTTGGTGCCAGCCACAGCTGCCTGGCAAAGAATTCCTTCAATATTCTCCCCCTTTTCACCGCGCAGATCCTGTACAGGATGATGCTGAGATACCTATCAACACCTTTTGTGCTTTCTTAGGAGGGATTTGGCCACCTGAAGGCAATTTCTCTTTGCAATCTCAGACTGCCTTCTGTCCAGGCACCTGTTTTATTTACCAGCCCTGCTGTGGAGGCTGCCTTGCCAGATTCCTGTGCCTAACACTGTCTCTGATGCTCTCACAAGCCTCAATTCAAATTGCAAGCCATCGGTGCAAGCCATTGCTGCCTCATTTGGGCCAAAACAACAATTTGTCTCCAAGGTATGGTTGTTTGAGTATTCATGGGCTAAACTTTAGGTAATTAGCATTGTTAATGTTCTCTGTGTGATATTACAGCTGTGGGCCTCATTAAAATATTCTCCTGGGAGAAGTCAGGTGAAAAGTCAGGTGTCAGCTTTGCTTCATGTGGAAAAGTCTGCCTGTTATTCTGAGAGAATTATTTGTTTAAACACTGGATTTACACATGATGGTGTATTTAATCCCCAGTGCTTCTGACAGCCAGAGCTGGGCTGAGCTGCTGAACAGCACTGGCTTGGAACCCAGCAACAAGGATCTCCATTTCTTCCACCTAAGAAAGGCTCGGCCTTGTGGGCTCCTGTCCAGGATGCAGGCAGCAGGCAGGAGTCTGCAGCTTGGTCTCCCCAGTGCCAGCTGCCCCACCCCACCATAAGGCCCCATCAGATCCTGCCCGCTGCCTGGACAGCCTCAGCCCCAGCAGCTTCCCTGAACAGCCGGAACCTGAGGAGTGCTTCTAAAAGAAAGGACACTGATAAAAGGCCACAAAGGAGCTCAAACTGAACTCCAATGGAGTTCAGGTGATGAGAAGAGAAACAAAGAAACAGCCTCTGCTTCTCAGCCAAGGGATGGCATGGCCCAGGGCCGTTTTCCCATGGCACTACCAGATGCAGTGGTGGTGATGCCATCCTGTCTCTGTATTTTGTACAAGGAGTGGCAGACTTGAGCATGTTGCCACCCCAGGCAGTGAGGGAGTTGTGCCCCAGTAAGGGCCTGGAGGAGTCCATATAACTCAGACACGCGGCACAACGCATCTGTGCTCTGCAGGAGGCTCTGCGTTTGCTCTGTGACCTTCCTGAGTTCTTTTCCCCAGGCCTGCCAGCAGCTGCTTGGGCAATTATTTATAAACAGGAGCTGAGCTTCTCCAGCTGAAGGAGGTGGCTGTGGACAGATGTCAGTGCAATGAATGGGCACATACCAGCTGTTTGCAGGCGCTGAGCGGTGCCAGGCAGAGATGCCCACTGACAGAGACAGAAATGTAGAGAGATGCATGCTGGCTCTAGACCTGGCCTGCTGTAGCTGCACAGAATGTAAAGCATAAATGGTGGTGTTATTGTTATTTTTTAGGGGGTGGGTTGGTTTTTTTCTTTCTTTGTTGTTGCTTTTTGGTGGTTTTTTTTTTTTTGTTTTGTTTTGTTTTTGTTTGTTTGTTTGGTTGGTTTTTTTAGTGTTTCACCCAGTATGCTTATAGTATCACTTACTGGGTTGACCTCCGGAGTACAGAGAGTTGTTCTTGTGCCTGGGGAGAACAGCCACCACTGTGGCTAGATTGAGTGCTCAGTCCCAGGCAAAGCTTTGTGTTCTGAGATTCCACACATGACTGTCACTTGGCTGCCACCTGAAACCAATAGCTGCAGCCTCTAGGTATGTTTCTCCAGGAACAGATTCTGTTGTGATTTCCCTTGAGGGGTTTGGCAGGCTGCTCAGATGGGTAATGACCATTTGAAAGTTTCCCCCTTCCTTTCCATTCAGCTACTCAAATGTCCTCATTTCTCATGGATCTTTCTGCCTGTGGGAGTGGTAGGTAGCTGGCTGGAAGAGCAGAGGTGGAGAGATGCAGTGGAGGTATTGGGTTTCTGGTGTGAAGACAAGCTGAGGGCCCGGGTGGGATGAAGGATGGCAATGGGTGAGTAGTAGGAGGAAGCCTCACAGGATGGAAAGGAGGAGCAAAGAGACTGCAGGATGAAAATGGGAATGGAAGATTACCTGACTGCAGGGAGAGGATTTGTACAGCAGGATGCTGCTTTGTGTTGATTATGCAAATCACCTGTGTGTGCTGTGCAGTGCTTCCTTGGGTTTGCTGTTTTGCTAGAGGATGGCTGGCTGCTCTCCAGGCTGCTGCTGCAGCCCCCGTCACGGTGGGCAGCAGCAGGCCAAGAGCACAGGAGGGTAAACGGAATTGCCTTGGTCAGCTTTTCCAGGAAACACCTCAGTTGGTTCATACTGGATTACTTCCAGTGAGTCTACAATGCTGCTTCACACCTGCCAAAAATCTGACCCATCAAATTTTGTGCTGATGGAAGTGTTTAGTTCTTCTTTCACTAGTAAAATTATCAGCAAAATTACCTGTTTTACCACGTCCTACTTACTCTTTAAGGAAAATTTCACCAGAACTAGCTAAATCCACACAACATCCCTGTTGTTCTGAACTTTCTCAGAGCTGGGAGGAGCCTGGAGTAGAGGAATCACACAGTGTAAACCTCAGGAGGATCCACTTTTTGTCTTGGGCCTGTCCATATATCCATAGTCCAACCTTGTATGCAACAACCTTCAGTGTGCAAGAGCTGTGCACAGCACTCTCTGCCTTTGTGCAGAGAGCACAAATGGCTCTTGGAAAAATTTGACTCCTGTAGCCACGCCATGCAGCCAAGTCAAACTGCAAAATTTGGGTCCACATTTAGTCTGATGCCTGGTCAGGGTATTTAGAGTAGAGCTTAACTTTGCCTCATGAGTTAGAGGCAAATAGCAAATAGCCTGTGCCATACCTTCATATACTGGAGGAGAAGCCATGGACAAAAATTCCTTGTGAGAATGGGAATCACATAAGGAAAACAATTTTGTCTTAGGAAAATTCAGAGCAGGATTTTATACATTGGTAAAGGCCAGAACAGTGCGATATCGACTACTAACATCTTTACTAATAACACTAACTTTGGATAATCACTGGGCACAGGGATTTTATCTAATTTAAATGTAACTCTCCTGTGCTTCTTTGCTGCGAACCTGTGCAGATGAAAGAGGAATAACTATCTCACCGACAAGCAGTTCCACGTACTGGAGATTAGCAGAGGCACCAGCGAGGAGCGGGGCTCCTGCCGGGTGCTGACATTCCCGCGGCGCTGAGCAGAGCCTGCATTCAAATTATTCTGAGGAGAGCCAACTCTTCTACAGGGGCAGCACAAGGAATGCATCAGGGACTGGGCAAAGGGGTGCCTGTGCCTCACAACTCACTGAGCACAGGAGTGTCCACTCATTATCTGCCTGATAGACTGGTGTGTGACTCCTTTCCTCCTGCCCTGCTGCATGGGTGTGTTTCCGTGTGCATCTGTGTATCTGTTTCAGGGCTGGCATGTTCATCTGATGATACATATTTAAATAATGTAAATAATTGACATGCAATAAGGAAATGTGCTTTATCAAATGAAGTGAGACCAGGCAAGGCCCAGCATCAATTCATATTCATACGCTGTGCATTTTCTCCCTGTTTAATCTGTGTTTTAAAGGAACCTGTCCCTACTGGGAATTCCACTGCCAGCCCTCACCGGCCTCATTTTGTGCCTACTGTGCCTTCAAAACTAATCCATCCTCAAAGCCAGAGGCTCATGTCAGCTTCATTTTGAGCATTTAATTTCTGCGTTCTCCTATCCTTTAAAAACCCCAACATTTAAGCTAATAAAGGAGAAGAGCAGGGGAGAGTAGAGAAATAGCAATCTGACCATCCATCCATCCATCCATCCATCCATCCATCCATCCATCCACCTGTCACAGCTAAACCCAGTATTTCACTATGAAAACAGGTATCTCCTTGTCCTCTCTTTACCATATTGACATTAGGACTCTGTGTAAGACTCACAAGGCCTGTTTCTCCTGGATTTAAGTTCAATGCCCCTGCACTTTCACCTGCCTTTAAAAGTTTCTTCTTCCCTCTGCTTATTTTGTAATGGCAGCATAAAGTTTTGAATGACAAAAGACGATTTAAATTTCTAGTGACTGGTGATCCTGATGGTAAGTGCCAGGTGAACAGTACAAACCTTCCCTGGATCCAGCTTGCCTTTGATCCAGGCATGTGTGTACCGTTTCCACTCTCTGTGCCTCCAAATGTTCCTTCTCTGGTTTTGGGAATGTGTGGAGAAGCACTTTCATTAATTGTGTGCTGAAGCCTGCGAACAAATTAGCATCTGTGCACAAAGGTGCTCCCCTGGCCACCCTGTCTGTGCTGCTACACTTAATTGGTGTGAGTGTGGCAAGGGAGAATCCAGCAGGCAGGCACTGCATTTAGCTTCCCTCTTTCTTCCCCTCTCACTCAGAGATTCCTCTACATTATTTTTGATTCAGAGTCTCCAGGCATCTTGTTTAATTTATGCTGCAACTTTCTTATTGTCCCCAGAAATGCAAAGAAGAAAAAATCCATGCAGAGGATCTTTATGAGAGGGCGAGGGAAGCTGCCAATGGCGATTATGCAGTAAGATAATCAGCATGAGGAGTGGCTGGTGCCTCTAACAAAGAAGTTATCGGTAAAAAATGGCAGCTTTGATCAATTTATGTTTTCACTTGCCTCCATGAGAGGCTGTAACCCTTTAACTTCGAGTCCAGCCATCAAACTCCATCTGCTATTCCCTGAAAATGGCTATGTGGAAAAAACCTTTCTTCCCCTCCACCTCCCAATTTGAGGCATTTAGGATTAGCATGGCATCTCCAAGCTTACGCCTGGTGTATCTGCCCCTCCTTCTGAGCCTGGGCTTTTGTCTTTGGCCTGTAACTGTTTTCCTGTGCTTTGTCCTACTCTCATTCACATACAGACCATGAAGAACCTGCACATCTTCAGGGTTTTCAAGGGGGTGTTCATGAAGGCACTGCTGTCCAGGCACTGCACCCCAAGGAAACTGTCTAGAGCAAGATCTGAGCTCTTCAACACAATGAGAGGGTATGCCTTGGGTATAGGCAACACAATGCCTTGGGTATAGGCAAAGCTGCAATCCAGAGGGAGAGCTTCTGCTGCCTGCACGAAATGTGTCCCCCTCCTCAGCAACAGCCTCCAGGGCTTGTGTTTCCTGTGGGGGTGAGGGGAGAGAAGTCTGCAGCCATCCCTCAGCCAGTATGGCCCCTAGCATGGTCCCTAGCTGGAAATCCTGCCACAGCAGGGGAATCCTGCCCACCTCTCACAGGGGTACAGCTGACAGTGGCATAGCACCATCCCTTCCCAGCAGCACTGCTTTTACAGAGTCAACGGCCCAGTAGCACACGGTGAGCCTTAGGACTGCAGGAAGAGGGAGAAATTAGCATGCATGTCCCTGTGCCTCTTGGGCCCACAGCATCCAGGTCTCATAATTCTCCCTTTCTCTGTGCTGTCCTGATGCCTCTATTGTTTCTCATCAGTTCTCAGTATGTTGATTTAATGTCTTCTGTCTTCCTAGGGCAGAAATAACACTCGTCTCTTCCCCTCATCTTGAAGACGATGCTATGCAGCTGTGGAGAGTCCTTGAGAGTGCATTAGTGGCATTACTGGCAGCTCTGACCCACAACCATCTCTTATTGTCTGCTCTAGACAAGAGGTTAATTTTCCTAATCCTGAAAACTCAAATGAAAAGATGAACAGGAGATCAGGGTTGTTTCCTGGGTATAGCAGAGCTGTGATGCTCGGGTTCAGCTCCCCCCCAGTGCTCACACTCAAGTATGTAAATGACAGCCAGAAGAGTTGGTTTGGTACTGTCAGAACAGTGCCAGTTGCCTGTTTGGCTATGTGTAAGTGAGCAAGACCCTCTCCAGGCACGAAATCCCTAGGAGGTGCAAGACTTTGACTCCTCCATGCTGCCAGCTTTTCTGGTGCTGCGCATGTGCAAAGCAGGGAACAATGCCCAGGCACTCAGCAGAGAAAGAGACCGAGGGATACTGTGAGGTGCCTCAAGAGTGGCACAGGAACAGCAGGTTCAGTTTGTGCTGAATGCACAAACATGTGACTGTCCCAAGGCCACACAGTGTAACAGAGGAGTCATTCAACACAAAGCTTCAGCTCACTTGAAATGCAGGACTTGCTGGCAAACACTGTCCCCAAGGTCACTGGAAGATATTGCTGGACTCAACAGCTCAACACCTCCTGTTGAGCTGTTCAGAAGGTAACAACAAGCCCATTTGAAATGTGGCCTGAGGCTTGCTGGGAAGCCAAGCTCTGGGCTGAGCAGCCTGCTCTGCCCAACACCCTGGGCCAGTGCTGACTGCAGCCTGCCTACACCTGAGCTGACTTGCATGTAAGGCAGCCCCGGGCTCCCTGCAAACCCAGGCCCCCTGTGAAACATTAATCAGTCCCAGACAGCCTGCAGCTGAACCCAAGCTCAGCTTTGTGTCTTGCATGAAGTAAAAAGCCAAGAATATTTTCCTTGGCTCCCCGGCACCTCCTGGTCTTGTCATTGCCTCTGCTGTACCCAGCCACTGCTGTTTGTATACTCCCAGGGATGAGTCAGACAGGCAGTGGCATCTTGTCCTGATGTTTCTGGACCCATCTAAGTTTTCAGAAGTTTTTTCTGAGGTAGTCCCAACTCGTCCAAGTTGCACCAGCTTCCCCTTCCCTCTCCCATTTCAGGGCACCTTGAGCCATGATTTTGTGCTGGTACTTGCATGGGGAACCCAATGTAGGAGCTGGAAGCTGACCATTTCTGGGTTGGAAATTTTGTGAGTGTAGAAGGCTGGAAAGCCAGGTCTCTGGCTCAGACAACAGCCACCCTGGTTCCCTGCCAGAAGCTCTTCCTTATCCCTGCCATTTAGGTTTCTCCCTGCTTGAGGAGGCAAGTGAGGTATGATCTTGAGGAACTGGCATGGGCACAGAGCCAGGGGAGACCAAGAGCAAGCAGAGAAATGATGGGGGCTCTCAGAAGCGTACATCAAGGACAGGAAGACACAGAAGAGGAAGCAAAATTCAGACATAGTCTTCTGATGCAGTTCCTGAGGAGAACAACTTCATTCCCAGCAATTAAAAGGTTAATTCCCTTGACAACACATCCCCCCTCTTTCCCAAAGTCTATCCCAGAAATAATCAAAGTATTTAATTAATATTGCACTAGTCCAAATAAGTACAATGATCTTCCAGGAGTATTTACATGTCAGGCTATAATTAGCAGCCTCCTTGGCACCAGCCCACATGAGGTGACAGGTCATAGTTTCCATTACAGGCTGCATTTTTCCATATCATTGCTCATTCCTGAGTGACTATGAAATGAGTTCAGCAAACTCAGCAAAGAGGATGGATTGAGTGAGCCATGGTGGCAACCAGAAGAGGAACAACTGATTTTTCTTGTCAGGAACTTGCTGACAATAATCAACACCTTAGTTTAGTGATAATCTCCTTAATTTTTTTTTTAAGTATGCTTTTCAAGTAGTCTGAGAAGTGCAATTTCAAGATTTCTCCATTTCCTAGTGACGATGAACCATTTCTACCTTGACTGAATTTTTTTCTCCTACTTAGGAGGGAAGTGTTTTGTCCATCCTACTGAATGATCTCTCTTGTTCCAACAGAGGCAGATGGGTGAAAAAGTGGCTGCACTTAGAAAACCAAAATTGTTCTTGAATGTCTATTACTCCTAGACCTTGCTGTTAACCACTCAGACAAGACAGAACATGTAAGGAGGCACAACAAAGCTTCAGACCAGAAATGAACTTCTGTCTGTGGAGAAAAGTCGTTGGGTTATGATCAGAGCTGCAGGAGGTTGAGTGCTGGAGCACTGGCTTCTGCCATTGCACTTGCTGAGATTTTCCTGTTTTTACCATGATTTTACTCAAAAAAGCTATTCATAAAAGATCAAAACAGATACATGCATAAATCTAGAAGAAAATATCAATGAGAAAATTCCCACCTTTTCTCTTACAAAAACATAAGCATTGTCATTTTCTCATTCAGACGTGTGTTGCCTATTTGCAAGGGCAACTGGATGGGAAAAGGCCTAGTGAAGTAGGCACCAAAACTAAGGAGTCCTCTGATCTCCCTGAGTGCTTTTTAAATTCCTTCCTGGAACTTCATCCCTACATAATGTATAAGGATTTTGCAAAAATGGTGGCTTCTGGTTTGGTACCATCAGCTATTCATTTAGCTGGTTTTCTGCTTGGATGTGAAGCTCCATAGACCTTTCTTTGCTTCTTATTGACCCATTCAGAAGTCCCACGCTCCATTTTGGGTAGGAATGTGGATGCAGTATGTTTGAGGGGGATGAGGGAAAGGATGGATGAAGCATTTAGGGTACATGCAGATTTCAAGCTGATGCCCTGCCTGCCTGAGGCAGCAGGAACATTAATGCTGAGCCCCACCTATGGCTGTCTTACAGCTGCAGCTGGACAAAGATGTGAACAAGTAAAAGTGCCTCCTCAGGCAAGAGGAAACCAGTGGAAAACTCCAGGGATAAGGAAATACAAATCAGATGTTTTTGCAGTGAAGTTTCCTGATGAACCTCTTGTCTGGGCCTCCCCCTGATGCCCCAAGCATGGCTGCTGCTTTGCTGATCCCCTGTGCTGGCAGCAATGGACTGCCCCTCATGCCTCGGAGCATGCAGGGCTCAATTATGCACTTACATGTCTTCCTCAAAATTGGCACCATCTGGACCACCACCTGAATGTCATTTTTTTTCCTGCACAGCTTCTCACATGATTTGCCAGCTTGTATTTGTGATTAGGAGAGGGGGATGTGTGTGAAAGGTGGTGAGATCTGGCACAGGTTTTTTGCATAAGCAGTGCCACTGACAGAACTTTTATTTAGGATTTAATTGATCTCTGCACCTCCTTGGAAACCTGTGCCACTTATTCAGAGGAACTCTCTAAATCTGTGTCAACCTCCAACAGGGCTAAGTTTATTCTTCTAAAAGAATAAACACATTAATCACCCTAAGGATAACCTCAGAAATAATGAGCAGCTTTTTGTTTGAAATGCTTCCACAGGGAAGAGAGAGCATACCAGGACAGGACTTGGAGAGGCCAGTCTCAGTTGAGTGGTTCAGGTAGCACAGGCACCCAAACAGCATCTACAGATCAGCTCTTACAACCTCCTCCAGGATGCTCAGGTGAAACAAGCACTGCTCCATCACCTGCAGCACAGCTGAAGCTCTGATTATACAAAAGTGTCCACAATCACAATCTTCATTTTAGGAGTTTGCTGTATTCCAAGCACACGGACTCCTAAATCAAATTATGATTTCATAAATCTGACTAATCCAGGCTGTTGGCCTTTTGCTGCAGAGTACATTCTTGCACTAGTGCTGCCTCTGCCACCAGCCAGTTTCAGCAGCACAGGAAAGAAGCCCACTACTCATAGAGACTTTACTCAGGTGGTACCTACTGAGTACACAGTCCAGCCATACAGCACCCAATCATGACCTCTTTCTGGGTGAACAATAGGTACCTTTACAGGGTGTGAAATTATTTTCATACACTAGTAAAAAAAAATTTAAAATATGGATGTTTTAATAATATTAAATATATTACTTCTTATAGGGAACTTGGAAGTGCCTGCTGCCTTCACAGAGGCAATGAGGAAATGAGTTGGTTGCATTGCAACCAATAAATCACAAACTTCTAGGTAAAACCTCTTTGAAATCATGTTGCCTGACAGTGTATCTCAACCAAATAAGGGTTTTCAAAATTTTACCATATGCAGACACAGAGTCCTTGTCACTACATGTGCCATCACTAGTGAGCTAACCCAAGAGTCACACTCTCTGCTTTCCTGGCATCAAAGGCAGTGCAGCTGGCATCATTGTGGAAGCCCTGCAGATGCACAGGTGTTTTCTAAATATCTGTGAGTGCTGATCCTCAGTGTCAAGGAGGGCTAGATATTGCCTCACCATTGAAGCTCAAGGAAAACCAGGAGCCATGGACAGTGGCACTACCTCTAGGTGGGGACTAGTCATGTGAAAACCGGGTGACACCTTCACTAGTATGAAGATGATTTGCCATTTTAGTTCTGCCTCATGGTTAATACATTAAGAAACAGGAGAGGCCAGGATTGTCTCCCCTTCTAGGAAGAAGAAAGCAGGTGCCTTGCTGGGGAGGGCTCATGAAAGAGCCAATAGAGGCCATGTGCACACTCTGTAGAAACACTTCCATTCATATTTTCACGCTAGCATGCAATTGCAGCAAGTCCTTCAATATGCCCAGGGTAAGGGAAGCTTCCAGAAGAAATTTTGCCTCTACTGCTAAAGAAATTACACACCATTCTTTGTTTACCATTAACTCACAACAGTCTTATATGCTTTCACTTTTGGGTAACTGATCACTCTGGGTATACTGCTCCTCTCTCTCATTTTCCCAGTCAGGGAGGCCGTGCCATCAGCCCTATTGTTTGCATCCTCCACATTTACAAGTAAGCTCCACTATCCAACAGCCAGGTAGTCTTTCTGGTGGCCTTCTTGCAGAGTTTTTGTAAAAGCTCTCCTGATTTACAACAAGTATATGTATTTTAGAGATCAAGGCAAGAGCACATCTATTCCTAACTACACGGAGGAGAAAGGCATTTGCTCCTCTGCAGGAGGAGCTTGGATTCACAGCTACACCACAGTAAGTAGGGTAGGGCTGTAGGATTGTACTAACAAAAGGATTTGCCATGTCCTTTTGGGAGCCAAGAAGGTCTAGGTCAGCCAGGAGAAGCTCTGCAAGAGAACAGCCACAAGTCTCAGCCTTTTATTTGAAACTTAACTTGATCACAATGTCAAGAGCTCAGCTGCTGGTTCAGCTGGTTCAGCACAACACTAATTAAAACTGTATCTTACATCCCTTTAATGACTGGTCTAATAAATGGGAGCAAGAATTGATCAGATACCCAAAGTCAGTTAGTTTTGGCTGTTCCAGTAAAACAGGAGCAGTATATGCACATTGCTGTGAAATAGCTCATAGTCAGACACACAGATTAGCACACATGTGGAATTAACTCCAAAGAAACTTAAGGAAAATGTGCTTTTGCTCAAGATGCTGGGAGAAGAGGTCCTTTTCCTTCTTACATGTCTATCCTAAATTTGAGGATGGATGAATAGAATAAGACAAGGAAAATTTTTGAAATCCCTGATATTTTACTTGTTTTTAACAGACTGGATGGAGATTTTTTCCGTTTACTTGGTTTTTTTTGGGTTTTTTTGTGTGTTTTTTTAAAATAATGAACCACCTCTTTCATGAAGTCCAGGGGGCCAGCAATTGCTCTTTTCCACCTAGAAATTGAGTGTTGGAGTGGTGCCAACTCTCAAAGAAATGAAGTGCTAGCCAGTGGCAAGAAAATGTAGTTTGATTTATTCTAAACCTGTAAAGTGAGTGGTAGGCCTGTGCATTAAACCCAGCAGCCTTTTAATTATGGATTGGCTATTTCTAGTAGCCTTAAGATACAATCATCTGTCCAAATGAAAAAACAGCTGGGTGGCAAGGCTAAAATACAGGCTTGCTGATTTTGCCCAAACAACGAGACTCAACAACTTTCATGGAAGTTTTAGCTGCATAAATACTGTAGGCATCTACCCTGCAGCTAGATACAGACCTGTATATCACCTACATCTGGAACACAGAGACTGACACTGACTATAGTTTTTCAGCAAATTCATAAACAATGATTTAGGTTGGACTGTGTTCACACCCCTTTTCAGAAATATTTTGAATTAGAACTTGACTTAGAAGAATGTTTCTGCAAAGTAGAATTAAAACAAATATCAGAGAAAGATTGAGCAAACCCCACTGTAATAGCTGTATCCATATTCTTGGGTGGCAGAGACAATACCAAGTGACCTGAATATCCAAGAAAAACTAAACATTGTTCCTTGCACTTTAACTATCCAGTGGCAGTAACTAACTCTGTGAATGAGCTGCAGATTAACAATTTCCCTAGGAATAACTCTCTGGCAAGTAAATATTTGGCAATTATATTCAAATAGTGAATAAATCTTAGAGATACTGCAATCTACTTGCGGGTAATTTGTTAACACCAGAAGAAATAGAGTTTGTCAAAAACATCTTTGCCCAGGAATGACAGGCTCATAGGCTAATAGAAATTAATTTTCCATCTCTAATATTGGGCACTACTTCTGTGTGGTATCACAGACCCTGACAGTTCTTTGGCATGTGATGCTGAAAACAGCCAGTTGCAATTTGTGTTTGCTTTTAAATTTACAGTTTAGCCGAGGGGATAGAAAAGTTCTTCCTGTTGGAAGCAAATTCATCCCTCCACTGGGCCCACACAGACTCTGCACCGTGCTTTGAAGTTCCCTGTAAAACTGTGGAATTAGTGCATGGCCCCCACCTGACCAGGGGGGTCATCTGGTATGTGAACTCTCAGGATGTGACTGAGGCAGGGATAGGTTGCCTCCAGCATGTTTGAGGTTAACATTTTGTGCTCTTGTGCTCTGACTTCAATTTCAAGTCTCCCATCATCATTGTTGTTAGCAGTAATGAGCCTACTATGGATGATGGTATCCCCCTCTGTGACAATCATGAATTGCATCCCTGATGGAAGTGGTATCTTAAGGCAAAGATCCTGTATTCCAGGCTGTTATCCAAGCATGCTGGAAAGGCAGGAGGTGATGGCCAAGATTGACACAAGAAGGAGCTCAGCAGCCTCAAGGGAGCTGAAATGGTGAGAAGGCAGCAGGCCAGGAAGATCAAAGAGCTTTCTGAGCCACCAGCTCATCAGCGGTGTCCTTGCTTCCTAGGATAGGCGGCCCGTGGGAAGGGGACTGACTCACTGGGACTTTTTCTCAACCTCCTCTCCCATGGGGATCTTCCATCAGCCGAAGTGCACCTCATATTTCTGCCCCACTGAGGTGAAGTCTGCTGTACCAAGCCAAACTCTGCTCCCTCTGCTGTATCTATTGCCAGCAGAGTGCAGTGGGTGCTCCTGTGGTCTTCCTGGGGAATGAGTAAAGAGGATAATTTCAAGTGCACCCCCACACAACTGCTGGGCTGGGATGAGTCACCAGGAGCAGGCTGGGAATCTCAGCAATGTCTGCCTGGCTGCAGTGCTTGTGCAGCACCAAGGGGAACACACGGTATCTCCATGCCAGAGCTCCTGCCAGACACTATAGGAAAAACCACATTTGTCGTATTTTATGGGGAACTTGTGCATGGAAAGTCCATGTAGGTATTTCCACTGATTTTGGAAGTATCTGCTTGTGTGCATGTATATGCATTGACCAAGTTTATGATGGTCAATACTTCACACAGCAGTGTTATATAAAGCTTTCTCTTAACATGACTGCAGGATGGTTGTATTACATGCAAACAAAAAATCCCTGTGGGTATTGCACAAGACTTTTCTCTGGAAAAATTATTTCAGGAGTGATGTAGATGGTTTTAACATGTTTTATTGGAACTGTTTTCAGAAAGACCTTCACTCTGAAGCCAGGTGCACTAGTTGCTGTGAAGACAAGTGTGCAGGGGTTTGAAAATGTCATGTATGTCAATAATAGAATTCTTTTCAGATAGTATGGATTTTACATTTTTAAAGCCTTTCATGATATGCCTGTTCTGGACTGGGCACAACTGCTGACTCCTCTTGTAGTGCTGGGCATGACCCCTTTCTGATGGGAGTCAGTTCCCCTTTTCAGCTACTGTGACAGAATTGAAAATGTGCCCAACAGGAAAGCTAGAGTGGGTTTGGCATTGACTCTGTCTCCCCTTGGCAACTCTTGCTAGGGTAAATTTGCAACTGAAATTCCAAATTTGGCAAGAAAAGGAGGAACCATTTTCCTGGCAGTCCTCCACAGGTACTCAGGAGAGGGGATGGGGGGGTGGTAGCCACAGAACAGATGGCAGTGTGGGATGAAGGTAGGTAAAGTGGTCAAAGGTGTGCAATAAATAGATTTAACAAATATGTTACATCACAACATGTGTGACACATGCATGCAGTTTTCCATGAAGAGCACAATGCTGGGGTTATACTTCACTTACACAAATGACAGGGTAATTGTGCTGTACGGACAAGCACAGCCCTTCTGTCTTCACATTACTATGTTTTTCCTGAGTGATCTTTTAAAGAAAGACAAAGGCAGCAAAATCGATAGCAGTCTTTGAGAAACTGGCATATGAGAAAAGCCTCAAGCCGTTATAGTCTGAGGTGGGAAAAAGACTGAAAAGAGACAAGAAAATCCACAAATAGCTACGCTTTTCATGATGGGGAATGGATGTTGATATAAAGTGCAATAAACTCAAGACTATGCAAAAAATACATTAAGGGAAATACTCAGGGAAAAAAACAACCTATTGTGTTAAACACCTTTGCTATTTGTGGCCTACAGATGGCTCTCCTTGTTTTTAAACTTACTCAGAGATGACATTTTATGTTGTATATCAGACTTCTTTTTTTCCTTGCAGTAAATGTTTCAAGTATGGAAAAATGTGTTCCTGAGGGCATCTGCTAAGGTCCCATCCATGGAGGTTTCAGAGGTGTGCTAGATAATGCAACCTCAGTGAATATTCAATAGGGAAAATCCTGCTGATTAAAGGGAGCAGTGCAAGATGAGCTTCCAGGTCTTTTATTATCTATGACTCCAGGACTATTGGTAGGGAAGGGAGTTCTTGCATAAAAGCCTTTACTGGCTTTATTTATGCGAAGGCTGCTTCCAGGAAGGGGGAATCCATCATGTCAGAGATGAATGCAAACACAGGGCTTTCTCTCTTGCTCTCTCTCCATTTGGACTGTCCTTTCATTTGACATAGAGACTGTGGTGTTCTGTGTATACTCTGCAACCTGATTTGCTTAAGACTCCCCAGGAACAAAGGGACAGTGAGGGCGGGATCACCTTAACACAGTGACTTGACTGTTTTCTGGGAACTGCTTGCTGGGGCAGAAGAAAAACTCAGGGAGGGAAGGCCAAGTCCCACAAGAGTGGGTTCCAGTGATGCCCTGACAGTCAGGCAGGGAGCCAAGGGAAGGATGCTGATCCAGGTCCCCCACCTGCAGCCAGGCACATCTTTCCTGTGACCCATTAGAGACCTCAAAGCCCTGGCAGATGAGAAGAAAGGTCACCCCCAAACCACTATTAGAGTGATGCAGAATTGCCACCATATTCATCAGGTCACTAATATCCCAAGTGATAAACAGAAAACCCACACTACAAATTTAATTTCCTATTTTCCTAGCACTGCTCTCGACACTGCTTCCACATTTTAGAAGTCTGTGCTTTGCTGTGTTGCTTTTCATAAAGCTCTGACAATTGTCTAATTAAAGGATGGCAGAAGGCAGCTAAGCTCTGCCCAGCTCTGGCTGTGAGGGCAGTTTTGCAGAGGGGAAGGCAGGGTGCATCAGAGGAGTTCAGCATCATGGCAGAGTATCTCCATATCCAGAGGCAGGTCATCACAGGAGGACAGGCAGTTTTGTGTGGGGTATTACCTATCCAAAATGCATGACATGCAGAAGCTCAGGACTTTAGTTACAAGACAAGGCTTGCAGGGGTCATAGTGGATGATCCATCATACTAAGCACAGAAAGATTTTTTTTCCCCATGTGTTGGATGTGGGAGCATATGTGCAGGGCTGGCTGAAGAAACTGGCAAGACAAACTTTCTTCAGATTGTGGAAAGCTCTAGTTAGCTTGATTCATCCAGACCACACCCCAAATCTGTCTGTCCCCCTGCATGGAGGGTCTAACATATGTTATCGGGCATCAGCTGAGGGAAGGATTCAAGGCCTTCCCTACTATTGTCTGTGTACACAAATATGCAGCTGCACTGACAGACAAACATAAAGAAAATGTCCCAGAGGTGCCAGCACAGCCAAGCAGTCCTAAACACAATATGCAGGCAAATGCTACAAACCAGCTTTTGCCAAGGTGCTGCCACTGTCTGAGCTCAGGATGTGCCACTTCGGCTCACAGCCCAAATTGCAGTGTGGGGTTGAGATCCAAAGAGGGGTGAGTCCAAACCACATGTGCACCCCCATCAACACACTTTTGCAATTTCAGAGCTCAGTAGCCTTGCATGTGGTGGCCCTTGAGGAGTGTTTCTTTTAGTGAAGAAACTGGTTCTTCAGCCAGCTTTTGTAGGAAAACATCAGTTTGACAATCCCTTCATGAGTTGTACAGACAGCCTCTCCAAGAGGGGGTCAGGGAAAACAAGAGTTAAGGGAAGGCAGCTGAGAACCGCAGATGCTGAAGCAAGGGGATGTGGGAAGATCCAGGGCAATGGTGACGTGGAGTGCTGGCAGCATGATGGGTGGGGGAGCACGGATGCTCTGATGAGCAGAGCTGCAGGATGGCTTGAAGGCAAACACACAAAGCAAAAAAGCCTGTCAAGCAAGACAAGGAACTGTGCATTGCAACTCTCTGATTCTCAAGATACTAACGATGGACTCTGTGCAATAAACACGGGCTCTAGTTGAGGAAGGTAACAATTGCCCTGGCCTGTACTGGTCCCTTCCTGCAAAACCAGCAAATGTTACACAACCTGAAGAGGCAGATGAAAACAGAGATGCTCTGAAGGATGTAAGCCCAGCAGCTCTGAGCTCCCATGTGGGGGTCACACAGGTCTGGGAAGCAGCACAACCCTCGAGCAGGGTTGCTGGCAGTCACACCTCCTGGCTCTGCAGGTCGGCACGGCCTGACCTTCCTGCTGAGGAGGGCTTGGGTTGCAAATACTGCTAGTCTCTGGGACCTTCAAAACCTGAGAGCCACAGGTCTTGTCCTCCTGTGAAGCAGAGCACCCAGCTTACTGATGGGCGGCTTTCTGGCTTATTCGGGAGGAGCAGAGCATGCCTCGGGTGCTGGTGCCAGAGGCTGCGGAATGAGGGTCACTGAGCAGCAGGCACGTCCGCTGCAGCAAACCCGGTGCTTTTTGCAGCCCCTGCCATGGGACAGAGCTTCCAAGCTGGGCGCGCAGCCTCTGTGTGCGGTGTTTGCTGCGGCTGGGCACTGTCCATGCGGCTGGATACGATGAGGTTCCTCGGGAAGGGTTAAGGCCGGCGGGGGGAGCAGCCGGAGCCCCGGCGCGGGGGCAGCTCTGGCCCGGCCCGGCCCGGCCCGGCCAGCTGGCTGCGGGGCCCAAATCCTCAGCGGTCCGTGCCTGTGCGAGGTCAGAAACACTCGGCGGCAGCGAGTCCAGTCCCGGCCCCGCTGCTCTTCCCGTCCGGGGGCTGCACTGCGGGATGGTGCCCGTGTCCCCGCAGGCAGCACGGATCTACAGAGCCCGCCTGCCCTCTGGAGCGCCCTTCCACCCACCGCCCCTGTCCCGGCCCCCTCCATCCTTCCCGTGCCTTGCCATCTGCCGGCAACAGGACGTGGCCTTGTGGAGAAGCAGCTTTGGCTGCCTCCAGTCACAACTCGGGCAGGAGGCCCTTCAGAATTTTTCCCTTGCAGAGGAAAATTCCACAGTGCCTCCTTTGGCCCCAAATAATCCCCAAAGAGCAAACTGCAGAATCCCAGATGCTTTTAGGAGAAGTGATGCGTTGTATAGAGCATAATTGGATTTTTAAAAAATCTGATGTGCCTTTAAATCCATATGGCATGAGGCTCACGCAGAACCATGGCAAGAACCAGATGCCCACAGTTCTGGGCTGTGAAGCTGTGCAGCATGCGGGAATAACCTGCACATGGATGGACATGAGAAATATTGTTGAGGATCCAAAAGGAAACAAGTGCTCTGGAAGTCCCAGTCCACACTACTCCACTTCCTAGTCCACCCATAGAAGGTGCTGCTAAGGGCTAGTTGTCACCTACTATTTACATAAGGATGGCATGATTTAAGTCCCCAAAGATGAGAGAGAGAAGCTCAGTATACTATCTCTGCTGATAGCAATATCCAAGGAACAATGCCTTGCCCACAAAGGAGCTCTCCTCTGACAGATGAGATGTTTCAGCATGTCTTCTGGGTCCCCAGACAGGAATGCACTGGTACATCCCTAAATTCTGCCAACTAACATCCACCCTCTGTGAGGGGTGAATCCACAATTTCCTATTGCAAATACAGAGGGCAACTACACAGACGCTTGTGGCAATAGCCATAAATTCACATTAAAAGCCTTCAAGTAATAGCATTGCTGTGTTAAAGACAGCCCTTGAAAAGCTTGTTTCCAAAGCTTAGCAGCAGGATTAGGAGGTTGCTGGCTCTTAGCTGCGAGCTTTGCAGATGCTAGGGGCTGGCAAAGCAAAATCTCTATCGCATGAAAAAGTTGATCAGGTCTGACTCTCCCCTGCCGTGAGATTACTTTTCTCACTACAAAGCATTTCTCCTCAGCAGTAAGTTCAAAGTATGTGTGGGCATGAAGATAGTGTATTGTTCACCAGCTCACTGTTCTGCTGAGCAGCCATGTCGCTTGTTCCCTGTCTCAGGTTATAAACAGTGCTGAGAAGCTCAAAATTGCTCACAGCTTAAACGACGTAATCATGATAACCTAGCCTATCTTACCCTACTGTGAGCTCTACTTTAATAATCCTGCTTAATCATTAAACCACAATAAAAGCAAGCCAAGGAGTTTAAGGCAGGAGCCAAGCCAAGGTGTTTCAGAGCACTGCTCCAAACTTGAACTGAGCAATCACATAGAGACAAAGGAAGTCACACAAAGGAACAGCAAAGTTGTTGTGCAAAGGGTCAGAAAGATGTAGCAGAAAATTTGTATCCGTTGGGACTTGTGAAGCTGTGAGCTGCTCTTGCTAGTCAAGACTGCAGTAGTGCCCTATTTACATCCTTTTCCCTGGAGACCATCTTGTTATCTAGCACACACACTTCACTCAAGTCTTGTTGTTGACGTAGATGCCCTGACTAAACCCTTATTCCCGATGATTATCGAGTGTACCAGCAGTTGCCGGTTATTTTTCAGAATGCTTTACCCCTCTACTGAAGGGGTACATATACAAAAAATGCAAATTCCTTGGACAGACCTATTCCTTGCCCATGATGCTGCATATTGTGTTATGAAAACTAATTTTTTTCCAAGACCATTTCATACAGAGGGTGAGGTTAGATTAAAAAAAAAAAAAAAAAAAAAGGAAAAGCAGGAAAGAAGAGACACATTGCTTCCGTCACTCTGCTGGGGACACTGAGAACAGGGTTAGGCCAAGGCCTGCCCATGGATGCATCCAGGGCTTGTACTGGTTCCAGGAGGATTATTCTTGTGTGCACGAGTACATGACAGACACAACAGATTTGGTCCTTGTTGCTTTGACTTTTTCAGGATGCTCCATTTATTTGTGCATTTTAGGAAACAGACTGGTACAGTCAGATGTTCTGTACCTGGGTTCCCCTTCTCCCACCCAAAACAGAAATAATTTTAGGCTAAAAGCATCACCCATGCCAGAAGATGAGAGAGCCAAATCCTTTCAAAGGCAAAAGACTTACCAAAACCGTTAGGGTTTCACCTCAGTAGGACTAAACAAAGAATTTCACCACAGTCTGTGACAATTTTGCTGAAGAGACAGTGGATCAATTTTGTATTTTCAGACCAAAATAATTGTCTGGATGGGGGAACACTCTTGCCTCAGCTTCCTTGAAAGTGGGAATGAGAGGACTGGTATTGCTGAGATCATTCCAGAATTTGGGTTATGGTACAGAAAACTGATTCATGTTCTGCAGCGTGAAATGGGGTATATTTTGTCTTCATTGTCTCACTGCCACCTCTTGTAGGATTTGACTGCAGCATGGAAGCATCCTGATATAACTTTACAGTGCATCATGTTGTTGTTACTGTAGTAACTTATTACTTGGACATCTTGTGTTATCTTTATTGCTGCAGTACCTGGTACAAATGTACCACTGTTTGTCCACACACACTGTTATTACTGCCTTATTCCCCAAACTAATTTACTGCAGCATCCTGTTGTGTCTTATTGCTGCATTATCAAAATGCTACTTTACTGCAGTGGCCTGTGTTACCTTATTGCTACATTTATTCTGGTATTATTATGTCAGCTTACTGCCACTTTTTATGGCTGCCCTGCTACCATTTTATTACAGTACTCTATGGGATCTTAGTGCTGAGTTATACTGAGAGTACATTAATCCATTTGCTTCAGCCTAATGCTGTCTGCACTGGCTCGTCGAACCTTTCCTAGTGCTTGTCCTGCTGCTGTTTTGCCACAATAGCCATGAATGCTCTGGATACTCTATTATCCAAATAACAGTGCACAGCCATATTTCACAGCCATAGCCCTGTAAGTATGGGAAGTTTTGTAGCTAGCTTGCACAGCTTGGACATTGTAAAATCTTTCCAGACTGTCTTTGCTTGAATTGATGCCATTTAGGACATAAACAGTGGTGGAAAGCTGATTTCCTAACTCATCTTCAGCATGATGAGGTAGTTGGAAGACACTGGACATTTACAAAGCAGCAGATTACTGCTTGCAATGCTCAATGGGATACCATTGGGTGTACAAAAGTAGCATCACTTTGAATAAGCAAGGTCATTAAAAAGCAATAATTCAAGGATGCCGTTCATGTGGAAGTAGTTACATGTTAGTATCACCATATGTGAAGTAAAAGACATGTGAAGAACAGTTGATATGTATGCCCAGGAGGAGGCCTTGTCTACTCTCATGTTTGTTTTGGAGAAATTTAGTCAGGAAATGAGGAGCAGAGCTTTCTTCCCTCCAGAGGATATGCAGCTCTGTCCGCTCAGCTAGCCATTGCTGAGCAGATTAGTTTGCACGAGTATGCATTTAAATGGCAAGCTGTTCAGCATCCAGGCCCCCTGATGCACGCCCATATGTGTACTCTCCATCTCTGTAAGAATTCCCTCCATGTGCTCAACTGTTCAAACATGGAATATTCCCCACAGGCAAAATACTGTGGCAGCCAATATGACCATCCTGCAGGAATAAAGCTGAAAGACAAGGCAGAGTGCATTGCTCACAGGGCAGCAGCACATCCCCAGGTTAAAGTCTGGCATTTTTGCTGCCTGCACAGACTATAACCCAAATTCCACCTCTCCCATCACCCACCAGCATTTTCCAGTCCTGCCCACATGTGCCCCCATGCTGCAGGACCTGAGGAGTACCTCTGTGGAGCTTCCCCATCCTTCCCCCAGGAGACTTCTGCAGTGTCAGGAACTGACGGCACAGCAGAGATCCACATGTACCACTTTACCATCCCTGCTCCTTGCTACACACCAATTTCATGTTTTACATGTACATCTTGCCCAGGAATGCTCTCCAGACCAGTTTGAGGGTCCACAAGACAGACCTCCCATGGCAAATGCCTTGTGGCTGGGAAGCACTGGCAGCAGAGTAGCTTGGAGTGCAAGCAGGTGTTGGTTTACAGAGCTCCAGTGATGCATGGCACTGGTGGGCTTGACAGAGATAAAAACACCATCTACAAGGCTCTGAGAAGGGATGACCTCTGCATTTTCCTGTGGATGACCAAGGGGGCATGTATGCATATGCATGAATGGACATGTGAACCTATTACACAGAGACCTGCTATTTCCCAAGGGGACCCTTTGGCTGGGTGAGCAAGATAAAACAAATGAGTCCTCCAAGGACAGCTAAATGACAATTTGGAGGGGACCAAATGTTATCTTCAGAGTCCGAGGACCACAGGAATGTGGGGGACATTCATGGTGATTCTGCAGTCCTGGAACTCTCTGTATGTCATGTACATGTAGGATGAATTTGGTCTGAAGGCCTCAGACAGCAGGCTGTTTAGGGTATAGGCATGTGTAAAGAACAGACATCATACTCAGTAGTCTACTGTACATTCATGCAGGTGTATGGACCTTAGGTATAATTGATATTAGGACCTTTCTGAAGGAAAGGAAAGACATATCAGAATGAGAACTGTCATGGGCAAAGAGGAAGGTACTTTTTCTGACAGAAACTATGCTGGCATGTTTTTGGGCATACATAGGCCTTAGATATTAGAATAATACTTGCCTCAGAAGTGAATGTTGTCGATAGCCAGCTGTCTACTTAGCTAGATGGTTTTGCCTAGGTAGGAATGCAGACTTGTAGCCATATAGCAGTTTCTACCACCTGTACAAAAAGCCAATTTGCCTTGGCACGAGTGAAGACCGAGAAATGTCTAGTTTCATGTATGCTTCAGATCTGAACTGCTTATAAAATACAGATTTCATGGTACTAAGTCAGCTGAGTCTTGAAATTCTTTTTTATATATAGATAGTATACTGTATGTGAATGCGGGCCATTTTCCTATCTGCAGCTAGTATAAGTGGATTTCATAATAAAGTCACTTCAGTCCTGTCCTCATCCTAACCTCAATACCTCCAACAGCTTGAAACAAGATATTGGGTCATCTTTTGCTGTTGCATTCATGGGCTGCAGGTCAGATGAATTTTAGTGGAAGCTCATTTCCTCCAATGGTACAATTTCACTCTCAGAATGATGCTTCTCAGCAGGGTCAGTTATGTGAGCATGATATCACAGCTGGGTGTGTTACTGCTTAGGAGGGTCACCTGGCACCCAGTGCGCTGCCCATTTACACCCTGCTTCTGCTGGTCCCATCTCCATCAATTCCCTCCTCTCTGTAGGCTGAATTTTGACACCTGCCCACATCAGAGTTGCCTTTGGACACGTGTGAGTGGATTTTGGCCCTCTCCGATTGGAGAGCTGAAGTCCGGTTTGGTTTGCTTGGAGAAAAACTTGAACATCCATCATTGATTAGGTATGCAAAATCTTAAATAAATAGAAAATTAAATAAAATATAAACCAACTCACTTTAAAATACTGTGTATGTGTGCTTATGTGTGCATTGCACATCTCAAACATGACTTTTTGAGCATCAGGCAGAGTCTGATCACATTTGCACAACGCGCACATGCAGAACGATTCCGCCGACGTCAGAGAATTTGCACCAGCATCAGAGTCTGACTGAAGGGGGCAGATCCTCAGGTGATGAAAACCACTCCCAGTCTCCTGACTTCAGCTGAGGATCTGGCCATCATCTCTGGACATGCTACATGCTATTGGAAGGACAATGAGTGATGAAATTAAAGAATTTAAGAGAGTACCTTTTTTTTTTTTTTTTCATTTTGTTTTAAAGGAGGAGAAACATAGGAAAGAAAAACAAAGTTAAAGTCAGTGAATCTGCAGGAGAAATGCATTTGAGATTTTGTGAGAAGGAGAAGCAGCTTCCAGCAGATATTTTATTGGCTCCAGATGGCCACATGAAAGGAAGTAAGTGAGATTGTGGTGCCATCTTATTACAGTCATGTTTGTGCCAGGGAGAAAAGAGATGTGGAAAAACACTGATCTCTCTTAGCTCTTCTTTCTCCAAGCTGTGCTTGGGTCTGTTTCCTTAAATGACGAGACAGCAAGCCCTAGCCCTGTCGACCTCCTGTGTATGGTGAAGTGTGCTCCTCCAAACCTCAGTTGGAAACAAAATACCTGCACAGAGCTCAGGGTCCTTAAGGAGCTCTGCAGACAGGGAAGTGTTGATGTAAACTGTGAAGAGAGGTGCTCCACTGGCGTGTGGCTCTCTGCTTCCACTTGCTCAGGCTGTCTCCCCTGCAGGGACCTGTTTTCCCTGAAGTGCCCCGTCCCTGGTAGCGGTCCCAGCTGTCTCTCCCGCGGGGCGTTTGGCTGGAGCTGTCAGGAGGACTGCATCAGGCCTGTGAGGCGCTTGCTTGCCAGAGACTTTCCCTGGAGGGAGGGACAAACAGAAGAGATCCAGAGGTGTAAGCGATGTTGTAGAATGGTTTCTCTGGGAGTGAGGGGCAGGGGCTTGGGCTTTTCCCCAGAGTGGGGCACGAGGTTCTACTGACAAGGGAGGCAGGTGGGATGAGCTGGCCTCTAGAGTTTCATGTGCCTTCAGTTTTGCCCCAGGAAAGTGTTTTGGCAAGGAGGAATTGTCCCTCATGATGTCCAGTGTCTATCACTCAAGGCTGTGCCCTGGAACCATGTCTTGTGAAGATATTTCCTTTTTCCAGTTTCATGGGAACTGGTAAAAGCAAAGCCCTGTCCTACACTCACTGCTACTTGTTCTGCCCAGTGCTGTCCTGCTGGTGCAGAGCTCTACCCAGCTTGGGGAGGGTTGCACAGCCAAGGCTGCTGTGAAAACTGGGATGTCCCTCCCACAGTCTGTGAATCAGGATCAGCTGCACAGCATCCACCAGGAGCTAGGAAAAAAGTAATTTCAGAAACAGTTTCCTTTGTTCCTGCCCTGCCGTCACTCACCTTGGCACACTCCTTGGTCACTTGCCTCCTGGGTTGGTGCCTGTTCACTCCCACCCTGCTGTTATCTACATGAGCTTTCCCACTGACTGGCGGGACCAAGGACTAGGGAAGAGGAAGATCACTTGCATATCTAAAACCCTTCCCTAACTTAACCATGCAGCACCTGTTTTAGGAGTGAAGGACCTACAGGACCTATTTCAGGACCTACAGCCAGTGCTCTCCATTTGCAGACAGGGTATATCCACATAGGGAATACTGATGGCTCTGCAATTACTGATATAATAGTGAAAAACTATCTCAGGTATTGCACCAGTTGCTGTATTTCTTTGGTGAGCTTTCCTGTTGAAAAACGATGTTTTTCTTAAAGAAAAAAAAATCTTGCTTGAAATAAACATTCAGGGAATACCAGAGAGCTGTAGAATACCTAGCAGCTCTTAAACAACCTCCTCTTCATTACTATATTTAGCCAAGATTTCCTTTGCAATAGGAAGTCTTACTGATTGCTGTTTCAAAGAAAGAGCCACAAAAAGAGCAAGAGAAATGTATTATTCAGTGAAAATGATTAAACACAAAATCTAGGAAAATTTGAAATGTAAAATTAGCAGGCTATTTGAAATAAATATTTTTAAACAAGTTAACACTCTAGGAAAAAAGGAAACACTTCCCACCTCCCTTTGATTTCTAATCTCTTTCCATGTAGAGCTGTTCCAGGAGGATGTAGCTGTTCCCACTGAAGTGGCATTTCATTACTGAGATGTGTGACTTTCACAAAATAATTTGTTTAGCTGCATGAGCACACGCAGCCTAACCTGTTCATGTTCTCTATACCAGCAGTTGGCTGCAGCAAACACTGTCATCATGCCCATTGTCCTGTCTGGGAGGAGAGGCCCACAGCCATTGCTCTGTGCCTCACACACAGGGCTCAGTGTGGGATGGCCAGCTCCATCCCAGAGCTTTGCAAACACACCATTCAAGATATGCACATTTGGGTGGGGTGGTTTTGTTGTTGTTGTTTTTAAATTTTTTTTCCCCACTGTAAATCAAATTTTTGATTATTATTATTTTATATGCACTGTTGTAAAGCTTGGCCCAGTGCTACCCCAGAGGTGGCCAACTCTTCTTCAGGGAAACACGGCTTGAGGGGCTAAGACCAGGGCTGTCATTTTGCTGCTGTTGAGGAATACCAGAGAGAAAGTGCTAAGGAATTATCAGTCCCCAAATCCTATTTATAGGAAGAAGAAGGCAAAAGAAGGCAAAGATATGGGTTTTAATTCCTGGAAGAATAACATGTTTGAGTTTAGGGAAAAAAAAAAAAAAAAGAAAAGAAAAAAAAAAGTTTAATTCCACCAATATTTGGCTATTTCCTTTGGAAAAAAAAAAACCCAAAAAACCCCNCAAACCCCCCAAAACAAAACAAAATTCCAAACAAACAAACAAACAACAAAACAAACCAACAAACAAACAAACAAAAAAAAACCAAACCAAAGAAACAAAAAACCCCCAAATAAGCCTTGGTTTATATAATGCCTATTCAGTCAGACTCTAAGTAATCTGTGAAAGGCAGCTCCTCTTGTTATCTTCTCAGAGGCAGGTGGCTTGGGGCTACGCCAGCTCCCTGCGTCAGGTTCCAGCAGGGCTGAGGAGCAAACACTGTTCCACATCCCGCCCCCATTTCAACATTCCTGTGTTCAAAGCAGGAAGAAGAAACGCCGGTAGTGGGCCGGGCTGAGGAGAGGGGACAGCTGCCCTGGAGAAGGTGGTGGGTTGGAAACGAAGCCAATGGCCGTGCTTCGTGCAGAGCAAAACTTCGCTCGTGGGTTTCCCAGTGGAAACCGCTTCTCGTTGCGGGGAAAAGCAGTGGCCTCCATCTGCAGCTCCGCCGTCCCATGGGAAAGGCGTTACCCTGGGAACTGCAGCAAACTTCCCGCCTGCAGGCTGGGATGAGTCCCCAGTGCAAAGCCCGTCTGTCTGGGACGAGAACTGTGCCAGGGAACGGCCTCACGCGCAGGGACATGCAAACAGATGGGTGCAAGAAGCTCTGTTTTAAGACAGCAAGAAGCAGGCAGCAATGTTGTCTGCTCGGCTGTTGTGTTCACCTCTGTGCTAGGAGAGATGGCAAAAGGATCCCTGAAATTGCATAGAGGGATGAATGCTGTGACATTTTTGACTACAAGCAAAAGCGCTGTAATATTCAGCCCCCAACTAGAGGCATACTGATGTAGGGGATTTTGTTTCAACCCAATGCAAGACCAAGTGTCAGCCTCACAGCATGGGTCTGAGTGATAGGGAAATCTGCAGGCTGGAGTTGAGTGGGATGCAGGTGTTCAGTTTAGGATTCTCTCATCTTAGACATGCTCATTAAAATAAAAGAGGATCAGGAAAAAAATTGCATTTTATTAGGAAAACTGGTATCTTTTTCCTATTACTAAAATGAACAAGAATGGAGTAAAACATTGTATAACAGGTGGAAAAGCTGGATGGGATCTGCAATCCACCTGCTGATATAAATCAACAGGACTCAGCTGTTTTCACTGGAGTGCTGGTGATTCACACCAGTTAAGGGCTGGCCCATGGTAGTTCTGTTTCAAGGTTTAGCCCTGCAGGGCTTCTAAGGCACAAAGCCCATCAGGAGACACAAAAGATTTGCATCAGCTGATTGAGAAAAGCCTAAGTGCAGCACAGAGATGGCTCCTTTGGAATGGCGCAGTGGCTCACTCCACAGGCAGCCAGCACTCTCTCCAGGACCCCCAGCCACTCCATCCAAACCCACCTGCCCCTGCTTTCCAAGAGGGTGTCTGTGTCCAAAGAGTCCAGGATGACCACAGCATGCTTTAGTGTCATTGCTTAGTGTCCAGAAAGAGGTGTCTGCGTAAGCAGGAGAGGGTGGCCTGTGTCCACCCTGAGACAGCAGAGGTGAGATGCACCCCTGTATTCTTTGTGATCCCACAACCCTCCCCTGAGGCTGGCATGGTGTGAGTGCCTGAGTCAGGCAGGTGAAAAGCTGCTCTGAGAAGCTGGATGTGGCAGAAAAAGATCTTAGTTGGGTACAACACATGCCAAAAAAGCTCAGGTCCAGGAGGGCATGTTGGCTCTCATCTACCACGTGGAATTGATGGAATTCCCTTAGGGCTATATCTGCAGAGCAAGGATGTTTCAGATTATTATGATATGAAGCACAAACACTGATTTTCTTTAAAAAGCTTCAACCAAAATAAATTATGTTTTCCTTCCATGCAGCTTTGTTTAGCATGAAACCAGTAGCTGTCTCTACCTCTCCTTTCCCCACTTGAAGAGAATATCAACAACAACTGCTGTAGTTCCAGGAGAAATTTCATCTAAGCTAGGCTGGCAGGGGATTTGGAAAGCATACCATCTCAAGCTCAGCACACTTAGTGCTTCTTTTACTGTGCCACATGTATGTGCTGAATAACTTGAGGCAAGATTAAAGTGGATGTAAGAAGTAAACTTTTTACATGGGGTCTTAAAGTCTATAAAGAAATCCCCAGTCCTCCAGTCCTAAAATATTTGTCACTACTAATTAGGGTTACAGCAATTAAAAGCCCAGACTGTTGTCGCTCAAACAGCATAGCATAAGCAGTAGGGCATATGTTGTATGACATATGTTGTGTGTCATCTTGGATGGAGGAAGGCTTCCTTTTCTCTCATGTCCTGAAAGCAATTGAGCTGTTCCACAGCTTACAGGCAGGGATGACATGGAGCTTCACTGCATCTGGTAAAGGTAATAGCCAGTACTCTCTATGCTGCTGAATGAATCTTTTTTTTTTTTTTNGAACACCCCCATGACAGGAGCCATTTCTTAAAGGAAGTGTAAAATCTGAATTTGGAGTAACCTAAGAACAACACCAGGGAATTCTTAATGAACCGAATGAAACTGTCCCCTAGAATATGACTTCCAAGTATGTGGCCATCCTAACTGCTTGGCTACATGTCCAGCAGAGGCTTGTGGACCATCAGGGCTCACTGAGGCCCAGTGAAATAAAAATTAACCTATAGGTCACAGGAGATGGTTAGTATCTTTAGTGGCTGAGCTTTTGTTGAGCAGCTACTAAGCTAAAGTATAAAATGCAATCAGTAATTATTTTAATGAAGGAAAATTCATCAATTTAACATAGGCAAGAAGCCCAAGTAAGAAGGAAAAAAAGGTGTCTGGGATTTGATGCAAAAATGGGACAGCACTCCTTTCAAACTTCCTGTATGAGCCACCAGAGTTTCCATCTTGCTCCTCGCTTTTATCTGCCAAAACCAGCATTTTGCACAGTTGGGAGAGAACCAAAGACTGGGAACTTTAAAAAATATTTTTAAAAGGAAAGTTTAGTTCTGTCCAGTACCCATGGCTTCACACAAGGTTGATGTGCACTTCCAGCACAGATCAATTCAGCATGCAGACGTTCCCCAACCCCAGCATGCGCAAGCCAGAGCTCCCGTGCATGTTGTCAACAACTTACCTGAACACCCAGGCAGGAATTCTCCCATAAGGAGCTTTGTGGCTGCAGCAGTGGGAGAGAGGAGAGATGGCAGCACAGGCTCCTGTTTGCCATGTCAGTACAGACCAAAGTGCTTTCATGCTGCCTGCTTGCCTCCAAAATTTCCACCCACAAGTTTGGGGCTTTGTTTTCTACAGATGGCCCCACTTCTCGCTTTCTACCTGTCACTTGTGCTCAGGGCTCTCCTTTTCCCAGTCTGCTGCCCAATGCCAGAAGCATCACCTTCCTGGAAGAGAAGTCACCTTTTGGGGAGCACTGTCGCCCCAGCCCGCTTTGCAGAGAACTGGGGCTGGTCTGCATCTCCAGTGGAGGTGAGATAATTCTGCTTCCATTGGCTTGAATCTGAGGTTTTTCACATCATCACAGGCACTGCTCAGTTTTCCTTTTAACTAACATATACAAGAAATTTGGCAGAGGGCAGACAACATCGTGCAACCAAATTTTACTTCTGAAGAGACTGCCACGGCCCTAGCACTGCCAGCACTGGTTTTCAATGTTATATTATAATGCAGATCTTGGGGAAGCTTTATTTTTTGTCCCATTTAAAAAATATTCTTTTTATTAGATTTTTTTCATTAAGATATACATTGTCAACATAAGATAAATGTAACATAAATTAATGAAGTTAAATAAGAAACTGAATTAAAAACATAAACAATACTGGAAAATAACGTAGTTGAACACAAAATAAACACAGACACATAAACTATGAACATAAGTAGCATAAATTAACACAGAAATTGTGGTACTACCAATTACACACTGACACAAACTGAAAACAGGAGCTACAAAGTGACTGTATAGGGTAAGGCGGGGCCAGATGCTCCCAGCATGCAGAATGCTCACCTGTTCTTGCCAGCACAGTCTCATGAGTTAACCCCAAATTCCTGCAGAGTGGGCCCCACTCCTCTTCTAAGGCTTGACTGACAAGTTACCTCAGCTTCTTACCATTCCTGCCCATCACAGTGAAGCTCAACCACCATGGGTTATTTTCCTACATTTTATATTGCTTTTTTGCTCATGTAGCTCATATCTCTTATGGGAACAGTTGAGAGTTTCAGCCCAATTAAACCAGTATCATCTATTTCCATTTTAAGTTATGAGGATTTCTTACACTTCCTAAATGAGGCATTGCACTTTGCTTGGATACAACTGCTGTATTCCACTGCATATGGCACAAACCAGGATCTGTGTATTCACCCATTCCTAGCAGTTATGTAAGAGCTGCAGCCCTCCTCTACCATCCCACTAGCACCACAGGTAAGATCCTCTTCTTTTGTGGTGCAGTCTGGGCTTCTTGCAGCTGAGAGTGAACCAATTTTGGCATCAGTTGAAGCTTTCTATGGACTGCAAATTCAGGATGTGTTCCTCCCTTTGACAAAAAACCAGGAAGACAGAGGGGTAGATGGATCACTGCAGACAGTACACAATGGAGTAGCAGACTTTTTTCAAGCCATCTCAGAAATGCCCTAACTGAATGCTGCTGGTCTGGCTCTTGGGCAGGGTGTGATTCTGTGCAAAGGACTCAGCTTGTCTGACAGCCTTCAGCATGACTGGGAACCAGATATGTAAATGTCTTGTACAGAGGAAAATGGATGCACCACCGAAATATCAAATCTCTTTGGAGCATCAAAATAAACTTGGCTGAAATCACAGCAGGGGGTAAGCACACCCTCTGTCCCAAACACCTTGCTGAAGTCATGGTTTAGTATCTGCAGCTAGACCTGTCTGTAGTGAGAAGGTACCAGCTTTTATCTTAAAGGGTTTATGTGTGGCTCAAATAAAATACAGCAAATTAATAGTGGGTGTGTTTGAACTCTGTACAGTGCTTTTCATCCAGAAGGGTCCCCAAGCACTTTCACAAATATTATGCACAAAGATCACTCACCCACTTTGCCCTGGCAGTGGCAAAAGGAAATGTGCACACACCGCCTCATCTGTCCGTGTTCTGTCATCCTGTGCCCGCAGCACTACACAGCAGTGCTTTTAGGAAGTGGAGGATAACTCATCGACTAGAAACAATGAATACTTACCCCTTGAAGGAGCCCCAGTATATAGAGCAGACTGTGCAGCATACAGGTGACACATGCAACTTACCCCCTACCAAACCGGGGAAGGTACCACGACGATACCAAGAGCAGATGCGGTGCATTCCTGCCTGCAGCCGTGAGTCAGTGCATGCTCCCTGCAGGCCATGCATCTGGCCCTCTGCAGCCCCAGCTGTGGACACTGGCTGGCTGTCACACCAAGGGAACAATCACATGGCAGGCTGCAAACACAGGCTGCAGCCCCTTTACGCTTTGGGTACGTTCTGATGCTTCCCATCACCTAAGTAATGCAAGTTCCTTTTCTCAGTACAAGCCAGTGTGTAGTACAAGCCAGTGACTGGAGCAGTGAAGTGAGCACATTTTCTTTTAAAATAGAATACCTTCCAAAGATAAAGATAACACTTTTCCCAGATGTCTTTTCTTGATGCCAAATCTAAAACACTTTGGAATTCATTCCTGTATCCCTTCCCTTCTTGCTGTCTGTTCTGATAGCCACTTCACCAGCATCTCAGTGTATCCATCTTTTTATACTTTTCCGCTTTTTCAACCACTATTCTCTACCAATAATGGCTTAAACCTTTGTCACTGTTGCAGGTTGTGAATAATTTCCATATCCTAAAATGCTGTGATCTATTTATGCAAGCTGGTAAACTGGGAAAGTGAAAAAGTGGGAAAGGTGGTAAATATATGACAGCTTTATGAGATTATCAAGGAATCAGTTAAAAAGATGACATCGGGCAGCAATTCTTTCTCCAGCCTTACACCTTCTTCCCTCCTTTCATGGTTACTATTTATAATACATCATAGTGACACAGCTGTGCAAAACATCACACAGTTCACCTGAGAAAGATAAGATTCCATCAACACATTTCACATGTGTGACACCACACTCATGAATTAAGAACAGAACTGAGTTTGACTTGGACTCTGATCCAACAGTACACAAACCAAGAAGACATAAAAAACAGCATGAGCAGCAGTGGCTAAGGGAGGAAACTCAGGGTCAGGAAGACGGGGAAGCAGCAGCAGGGAAAAACAATAGTGACAACATGGAGCTAGGAGACAGCAGAGAACATCAAGGAAAGAACAGCCAGGCAATCAGGGTAGCAACTGAAATTTTCATAGCTGTATAATGCAAGGGAGCAGATACATATGGAACTGAAATAAAACATTCAACTGTGGATTTCTCTGGGCACTGAACTGGGATGCATTTATGTCCTGAAACAAGAATTGTTCAGTATGAAATTACCAAAAGATACCACAAAACTAAAGCAAAGGAAATGCTACCATGATAATGTCAGTTTACATCACTGCAAGGAAGAGGAGGGCATTTTAGGCTCCAGACTAGAAGGCATCTTGGGCGCTGAGCATGATAAATACATTGAATACAAGATCTCCAGTCATTCTTGTTTCTGGAAAAGTTATCCTTGCATGAGACACCCAGGTGGAGCACTGGCTCCACAGCCATTAAGGATGTCATGTGGGACTTTGTCTACAATGCTTCTGGGTGAGAATACAAAACCACTAGACTGGTGCTGCTAACACAAGGATGACAGCAGCTCCAGCTTCCCAGCTTTTCCTTCTGCCTATGCTATGGTTAATGAAGCTGGGCCAGTCTGTCGATGCAGTTATTAACCTATGCCTGGGAATTGAGACAATCTTCAGTCTTCATTGACGTGCTGTACAAAATGTTCCATCCAAAATGTCCAGGATTTATTGAAAAAGGGTCATTTGAAAACTTTCATTCTTATATCCTTAATCTACAGTCTACTTCCCACACAGCTCAAATGCAGACCATCTCATCCTTCACCTTATTTTCTTCCAACACTGTGTTTAATTTACACAAGAGATTCTTTGCCTTCTTCAGGTAAAGACATTTTCCAGTCCAGGAACATAATGCATAACAGTGTCCCACATCCGTCAGTTCAACCAGAATTTGTAAAAATTCTGCCGAAATAGATCACTGCTCTTGTCACTCTCTTGTCCTTTAAAGCACAAAGACTGAGAACTCTTATCCTCTCAAAAGTGGTACATGTGGGTGTGCCTTTTGTTCTTAAAGAGATATCAGCTGGGAATAAAATCCAGAGGTCTCGGCACTGAGTCAGAAATTTTAACACCTCTTTTCTTCAGGGAAAACCTGGAATATAGCCATTTTAGGAAAGTTTGAACTCAAGTTTGAGTATCATAGCCCAGGCTTATCTAAGTTACTTGCTGAGACTGATATCCATAGGTTTAATCCCTGTTATTGCTGAAGTACCCATTGCTGCTTTTAGAGATAATGCTCAAGATGGAACAAAGGACCCCCCTCCTATTTTCTCCTTTATTAATTGCAAATGGCTACCACCACAAGTTAGGCAGAGACTTGGTGGCTTCCTTTGTGAGACAAAAAGCAGCAGTAGTTCCCCTAAAGGTACTCATTAAAATATATTTTCCTTCTACACTTGGCCCTGAAGGATCATCTCAGCTTATGAGAACTAAGCTTCTGTCTATCTGATTATTAAATAAGTTCTAAACAGACGGGAAACTACGGTGGTTTAAACAGCTAGGCTGAGACTGCAGGGCTAAAAATAGTATAGCAGGCTCCTTTTAATTAGTAAGATGATGAAATATGACAGAAGAGAGAGATGTAGATATATGGATCTGAGTGTATATGTGTCTTTAAAATTAAGTTATTACCTCAATACTAGATATTATTTATAACATATATGATACATGGTGTCTGATTTTTATGATGCCATTTATCTTCACTTGGGAGAGAAGACAGCCTAACTCTGCTTTCATAATGTCAATCCTTGTTGCATTCCAAAGGAAAATTGTAATAAGATAAACCTGCCACCATGTGCAGTGCCATCCTTTTTTAAATGAGGTGGATTAGTAAGTGCTCCAAAGCAATAAACTGTCAGCTCTGCAACTCCATGATATCCACCGTTCCCTAGGGCACCCTGGAGAGCATGGAAGAGCCAGCCTAGCTTTATGCCTGTGATTCCACAGCATGGGAGCCTGCCATAGGGCCAAAGGGGTCAGGTACTCTGAGGTTTATCCTACCACTCTGCTGCCTATGTATTTTTGAGGACTCTTTCCAACCTGAAGAGAGGAGAAAAGACATCTGCCAGCCCTCTGTTCCAGCAGTGCTGGGCAGCACGAGCCCTGTAGTGTTCTGCTCCAGCATGCAGATGTGGCCCTTTGATGCTCACCAGATGACTGATGACCATCTTTGGTCCTGGGACCACAAAGCTGCCATGAAACACATGGACATCACAGCTTCAGACTTCTGTCAGGTGAGATAAGGAGGCTGAGGGTGCCTGGCCTGTTGGGGGCTGGATCAGACAGATATTCCCTTGCCCCAAGGGGAACCCAGACAGGCACTGCAAACCATGCCTTTTGGTACAGAAGGACCTGACCACAGTGCACACAACCCCCTTTTGGCTATTGCACTAAGGTGTCAGCTGATACTTCAAAAGGACCTGGAAGTAAAAGGTCAACCATCACCACAGTGAAAATTGCCTTATCAAAATCTTGCTCTTAATATCATGCTTAATGTGGACCAGATAACACCTGGCTTTCAGAAAGATTTGGTGCAAAAACTCAGTGCATTCATTAGTTATGAGATACCTTCTCTTGGTCAAAAGTGTCAAGCCAAGGAAGACAAGACAGTGGGTCTTGAAGGAGTTGAAGACTGGTATAAAATAAATTACGTAAAGTCCTGTTCTTTCTTATTCCCCATTGATCCATGTGAAGGTGGAAAGCCTCTGGTTGGCTAGCAGAACTTCATGGTCTTGTAAAGTATGCCAAATGGTCTGGAGCTAATCCCCATCTCCTGAGTTATGACTCTGAGATGAGCAGGAGCCCTGTGGGTAAAACAACTTTCACTTGCTCCAAGTCTGTGTTCCCAAAACCAAGTGTACAGCTTTCCACCCAGTGCAGGAGACCAGTTTGGGAGCACTGAAAGATTTTTCAGGGGTGGGGCTTAACCCAAGTAAGAGATAAAAAGCCTGTAATACTCTTTGTAGTTTGTCAACACAAAGTTTTACTGCTCTTTCTGAAGTGTTGCATTTTTTCCTGTCTTTGTCAATCAAGAGATGATGAGACCCAAGCAACCAGAACAGGCAGACTTGGAGAGTCTGATTTTTTTCACTTAGGTGAAGACTCCTTGTCTAAGATGCTGGACATGTCTGATCTTCTGGCTACAAGTCAGCTTTCTCTGATATGGAAAGCAACAGTGTAAGTACAGTACTTTGAGCAAGGAAGGGATCATGAACCTCTACCTCCATGCTCTGGCTCTGTGCTGCTGGCAATGTTCTACAAAGTTCCCCAAATTTGAGTACAATAATGTAAAAGGAAGGACTCCAGAAAAAAGGGGGTCCAAGAGAGATGGTCAATATTCAAGCATCACTTCTTCCAAGCTCAAGACCAGTGTATCACCATGAGCAATAAATCAAGCAAAGGGGGCAGGAGACCCCTTCGGATGAGCAGGGAGCTTCTATCAAATCTCAGATTCTGGAATGTGGAATAAGGAACTGGCTACGTGGGAGGACTAAATGAACAGTCAATGTGGTGATGTGACAAAGAAGGCCAAAGCCCATTTGGAATTAAGTCTAGCAAGGGATATGAAGGACAGTGAGAAGAGTTTCTACAAGTACATCAGCAGCAAAAGGAAGATTTGGGAAAATGTGGGGCTGCTGTTGAGAAGGGTTTCTACAAGTGCATCAGCAGCAAAAGGAAAATTTGGGAAAATGTGGGGCTGCTGCTGAATCAGATACATGTCCTGATGACAGAAGACACAGAGAAGGCCCAATTACTGAATGTCTCAGTTTTTGTTGATGAGGTTGGGAATCCCACACTTTAGAGGTAAGAGAAGGCAGCTGGAGAAAGGAAGACTTCCCCTTGGATGTAGAGGGCTGGGTTAGAGATTGGGTAGGCAGATTTATGTCCCATAAACTCCTTTACATTGAGGGTAGAAAAGCACTGGAATAGGCTTCTCAGGGAGGCTGTGGAGTCTCTGGAGGCAGTCCAAATCCACCTGGACACATTCCTATGTAACTTGCTCTAGGTGACCCTGCCTTAGCAGGAGAATTGGACTAGGTGATCTCCAGAAGTCCCTTCCAACTGTAACTGTTCTGTGATTCTGTGATTTCCCAAAATGCCAGGTCACAGGCTATAGCCAAATCTGAAAATTTTCCCAGGGGTCTACTGGCCCTCCCAGTGCAAGACAGAGAAGCACAGTCTGGAGGTGGCCCAGATCCACAGGCAATTACTAGTTCAGTCAGTCTGGGAGACTATTTCACTTCAATTATGGTTCCTTAAGGGAAATAAACTTTTAGCCCCTACTGGTTTTGAGATTTCTCTTACAGTCGTCACTGGAAATGTGACCTCATATTAATCTCCTTGCAAAATAGGCTCAGTGCTCCTTCCTTAAGAGAGATAAACTGGAGGTCTGTTCCAGCCAAACCTTAAGCATACCCTTAACTTCATCATGCCTGTGCAGGACAATCTTGAATACGTGATCCTGTAATGAGCTATCACTAAAGCACAGTGGAGCTCTGGAAATATGGACTGCTGAGTTTCTACACTCCTACACATTCGGGGAGCTGCAGTGCATTTTGGAGAACTAAAGCATACAGAATTAACTTCATCTTAATTCAGACCCCAGAGTGTTCTCACTTTGGTAATACTGTCCTCTGAGGACATTATGACATGTCAGTGTAGTGACTATTTTCTCATCTGATGGCAATGACAAACTGCAAAGTATAAAGTATAATGACATAATGCAAAGTATAAAAAATTCAGACTCTTCCTAGTTCTGGTAACTACTATGCCATCAGAAGATGAGATTTTATACCTCTATTAAGAGAAATGAAAAAAAAATATTTACAGCATGCTAGCCAGTAAGACAAAAATGAACTAAAGTGCCAACCAATCTACTACAATTTTCTTTACTGCTACTTACATTCTAATCATAGCATCCCAAATTTAGCTTGTCAAGTTACCCTTCAAATCAAATGCAAGAGAAAAATCCATCCTTGGCTGTGCAACTATAAACCCAGCCAGTCTAGTAAAGTGAGAGTTACTCTTCCACATACTTGGCAAATCTGGAAGCAGAATTTACCACTCGGTGTAAATATTTCTGCATAGTTTGTTTTAAAGAAAAATTTTAAAAAATCTTTCTTACTCCTCTCCCTGGCAGACTCTTAGAAAGTAGTAAATATGCAGATGGGCATAGTGATATATTTTGTATCAACATATTTTAAATGTGTGCATATGCATTAGCTATATAAATACATTCCCCAGGAAGTCTGCCAGTGGATGTACTACAAAGCCTTGTATGTTACATTTGGGTTTGCTTGCGCAGTAGCACAGCAATGTCAGGAAGAACTGCTCTCAGCTTATTTGCTCTACAGCAGCTCACACTTACCTGCACAGCTTCCTGTTTCTCTCGGGGTATACAAAGGCCCTATATTTATATGCCATGTGTGTATGTAGTGTACGTATAAATATACATATATGCACACACATGCAAGAATGTCATAGACTCACAGAATGCTTTGGATTGGAACCTTAAAAATCATCTACTTCCACCCGCCCTGTCACAGGCAGGGACACTTTTCATTAGACCGGGTTGCTCAGAGGTCCATCCACCCTGTCCTTGAACATGTCCTGGGAAGGAGTATCTGCAGGTTCTCTGGGTTGCGTGTTCCAGTGTCTCACCACCCTCATAGTAAAGATTTTTTCCTAACATCCAATCTAAACCTACTCTGGTTTAGTTTGAATTAATTCGCCTTTGTCCTGTCACAACGTGCTCTTGTACAAAGTCCCTTTCATCTTTCTTGTAGACTTCTTTAAAGTACTGATGGCCACAATTAGGTAACCCCAAAGCCTTCACTCTTCCAGACTGGACAAACCAAATTTTCTCAACCTTCCCTTGTAAAAGAGGTACTCTATTCCTCTAATCAACTTTGTGGTCCTCCTCTGGATTTGATGTCTTTCCTATCTTGGGGATTCCAAAGTTGGATGCAGCACTCCAGGTGGGGTCTCATGAGAGCATAGAAGAGGGGCAGAATCCCCTTTCACAGCCTGTTGATCGTGCTGCTTTTGATGCAGCTCAAAGCACAGCCTGTGCTGCACAGTATTCCTGCTACTTCACTCCACTTGCAGTATCTGCTTCTGGTCCTGCCCCCTCTCCCTGCTTTTCCTGCTGTTATGTAGAAAAATTGCTGCACAGACAGATCCCCGAACGCAAGTGAGGAAAGCAGGTCTTGCCCAAGCCCTGGACAGACCAGCTGGAGGTTGGAGACTGAGGAAGGACAAAGAGGGAGGACAACTGCCTGCTGCCCTTGAGGTCCTGCTGTCCCCTTGTCTAAAAGGTTTAACAGTGTCATGTTTCTTGCTGTGACTGTGCTCCTTTTCCGGTATCGGTGTCATGAACGAGGCAAAGGGTATCACACATCGCTATTTACATGAGCACTGACAGATGGGGCAACGGAGGAAGCGGCTGCAGGGCTGTGGGTGGATATGTATGCCACGGTATCATTATCCATGCACTATGGAACCGTATGGATACTGTTGCAATGGAGCTATGAGGACCATGCTCTTCTACTTCATTGTGAAAGGAAAAGCCACAACAAATACTGTAGAGGGAAAGTAGCAAAAAGGCAACTTTGTGTTTAAATCTAGAAAAAAATCAATTTTCTTTTGCAATGATGATAAGCTAGAATGAGCATTATGCCATTTCTTCCCCCCACCTCCAGCCCCTTCTTTAGAGCTACTATTTAGATGAGCTGCAGTATTAAGAGAGAAGCTGCAAAGATGCTAGCTGCAAAAATAAAGGATGAAATAAAAAGTCAAACATCCACATTTCCCCCAACTGAAAATGAAGTTCTGAGGAGAGGGAGGACGGAAAAGAAAAGGAACTTACCACGCTGCGAGTGAACTTTTCTAGAGAAGTTCTACGACCTTGCTCATTCTCTGGCTTAACAGGGAACGAAGTAGGGAGATAAAAATACAGAAAAAAACCCTTCAGCTTAAATGCAGTCTTTTAAAACAGCGGCAAACTATAAGGAAGCAGCAAGAAGAAAAAGTTGTAAAAAAATGTAAAAAGCAGAAATCAATGTTTGCAACAGCAAACATAAGAAATCAAAATGCCTTAAAGAACGAGAGACATCAGTACTTTTACTCTCAGAGAATGTCATTTTTCCCCTGTGAATTTTTTGAATGGTTCATATATGCCTGTGCATTGCTGTGTCTTATAGCTGTTGGTATTGATTTCTTGTTCTCTGAATTTTCCTTCTGGTACTGTTCAAGCTGGGATGTCTGATTCTGGTTAACATCTGCCAAACAGTTATCGGAGGCTCCCATCTACTTGCGTAGAGAAATGGAAAAAAACACAGTAGCTTTCACAGTATTAAAAAGCAATTTCTGAGTGAATACAGCACTGGAAGAAAACCACCACTGGAGTCACTGCCAGTGAACCTACTCTCTTCTATTTATCCAGAGTAGAGGTGTATTTCCAGTAAGTTTGGCTACATCAAAACACAAGACAGCATATGCATATCTTTGCAAGAGAATGGAAAGATACAGACCAGTTTGGGGCACTGATATTTTTGTACCTGGAATACAGGACTATTCATATGCAAGAAGACGTTCAACTGCACTGTGAGAAAACAACCATGTGCATGATGGCTTTATTAACATATCCCTGAGAATGTTGCTCACTGCAGTGCTTCATTCATTTGGCACAAGGGAGATCTAATCGCCACTAACAAGGAAGAGCTAAATAATTTATTGGCATGTTTGCTGGAATATCTAAGAGAAAAAAATTGTTACAGAGAACAGAAAAGAAGAAATTCAATGCTACAAAAGAAAGCTCACTGCAGTCAGAAAGCTGTGGGCACTGCTAATTTCCAGGAGAGATGCTTATTTTAATGTGGTGAGCCAGCAAAATGGGGGTGGTAAGATGGAAGTAAAACTGCCATGAAGGGAATAAGGAGCTACATGTAAGGGAAAACCAGAGTAATGACGGTGCATCACAGTGGACTGGAAACAAGTACTGTACTAGAGAGGCACCTACCTGACATATCATCTGCCACAGATTCAGCTGCAGTAACAACCCCCAGGACAAAGGACCAGTGCAAAAACCAGACAGAGAAGACATAAGGAAGCCGAAATCATACCAGATAAATTGGATGAGAAGTTGTGTAGTTGAGTCTAGGCAAAGCCTTTTGATTCTTCTGCATGTTTATCACAGCTTTCACAGTTCTCTGATGTCTGTAAGTCAGTCTTAAGCATCCCATAGAGAGATGGGACAGATCGTCCCTGCTGCATCATCAAATACAAGACCAAAATATACTTGGCCAAAACCAAACCAAGGCCCTTTTAAGACAAGCAATAGTCTTTATCCAGAAGAAAGAAACAAGCAACCTCCACACTTATAACCATTTGAGGAAGCCACAGGATCAGCTCTGATGTCTCAAAATGCTATCAAAAGTGAAAGCTAGAGGCACAACATTTTAGCCCACACAGAGGATGAAGCCAAGGCCTCAAAGGAAGTACCAAGCAGTAAAGCAGCCCTCGTGGCCAGCAGGAAGGCAGTGATGTACCCAGTCCAATGGTCCCCAAAGGAGTATTTAGCGTGCACCTATCCAAGGGTTAGTTGCCTCTCCTTGCATATGAAAGGAGAGGACAGGGGACAGAAATATCAGCTTCATGCTTTGGCTGAGTATTAGAACCATGCAAGTGCTCAAAGCATCACAGATTCGCTCTTGGAAGTAGCCTCAGTGGTGTCCCTACACCCCGAGGCAGCAGAGGTGACAGAGAAAAGCTGAATTTCTACCACTTTAGTTGGACATGTCCCACTGAGCAGGACTGAGGACAGCAGTGCCCAGCTGGGCACTAGGCCTCTGCACTGGTCTTCTGCAGGGGTGGTAAGACCCACCAGCAGCCAAGTTAAAGACACAATTTCAGGAGAGGAAATACCTGAACAAAAGACTGAGTGTTCTGCAAGGCTCCTTTGGGGAGCAAGGCACTCAAAGTCGGCAGCATGACATTCCTGCAGGATGGAAAATAAGTGTCTGAGCCAACTGCATTTTGAAATGGAGCTCTGGTCTGCACTGAGGTCAAAAGATAGTGAGCTACTATACAGGCCACATTGTGGCCTTGCACTCACTGTCAAAATTCAGTATCTCTGTTTTTTCTACCAGCAAGGTGATGCATCTTCCCACTCAGCAGAAAGGTAGGATGTTGGTCTTCAAAGGTGATGAGAATGTTGTTGAGGTGCTGAGAGGTTGTCTGGTGCAGGGAGCCCCACACAAGGTTGTTTGCTGCCTACACTGCTGAAGGTGTGTGGGGAAGCAGCCACGTAGGGCACTGTCAGTGCCTCACAGAAGCGCCTTGCAAAGCTCAGTTTGCAATCACTCTGCACATTTGGCGTGGCGGTGGCAGGCTGGGACCAGCTGGATGCGTGGAAAGCTCATCCCCATAGCATCCAGCTCTGAGTCAAAGCATCACATTTTCTAGTGAAATAAAAAGCAGCTGAGGCAGGCTGGCTGCAGAGTGATGAGCTGGCTTGAGCAGTTTGAATGTCCGTGGGTGTGGGTGCTGGCTGTACAGCTCACTGGCTCTTCCTGTCTGCTTGCCCGTGTGGCTGGCAGCCTGCCGTGAGGGAACGCCTGCCCACAGCTCTGCAGCACTGGGCTGAGCTGGGGAGGCTGCCTTGCACACCAGATGAAGGAAATTTAAAAATAACAAAGAGAAAAAAAAAAAAAAAAAGAAAGACTGAATCACACCTATTCCAGTCGGGGGGAACAGACCTGGGATGTGGTCCCTGGAGCCATTGCCTGCTGCAGCAGCTACAGCAGCCTTTGCACTAACAGACATTGTGTGTGCAAAGGGGAAAAGGCAAACAAACACGTGTGCACATCAGGTCATGCAGTCCTCCCAGGTGCAATCTTTGCCAGTAAATACACCAACAGACTCCACCAGCTAATGGCAAAGAACATATGCATTTGGATAAAATATGAAACAACCATCCCTGCTGCAGAAGAAATCCTCTGAGCTGAGGCAGATACAACAAATAGAGCTCACCACATAGAAGTATGCACTAATTATTGACTAGCTTATTTGAATTTTCCTTTTTTTTTTACGACTAATCATTTACCCAGGCACCCAAACTTTAAGTTCCTTTGTGTAGATTCTGCTCGCATGGAAATTAAGGGGAAGAAAACTTGAAAAAACCAGCTGACACTGATTATTAAAAGTAATTATGAGAAAATTGCTCAGCATCTTTACAACATTCAAGACAAGTCTTGCCACTGAATCAAACTGGCCATGTGTGCCCTGGTAGGGCTGAGAAGAGGGCATAATCTGCAATAGGAACGTTCCTGGACAGTACAGAGCAGCTGGCACAGGGGATCTGGTTAAAACCAATGCTTCAAAAGGTGTGTGCTGGAAAGGGAGCTTGTTCCTCATGGCCTGAAGCTCCTAAGTATTTCCTTGCTGACACTTTTTGCCAGGGATCTGAAAAGGGGTAGGGAAATATGTATAGACTACTTGGTCTTCTGAATATAAGGTCTGCAAAATTCTCATCCTCCCTCCCTGGATTTATTTTGTTAGCTACTGAGTCCTTTTTGTTATGAGACTTTGGGGTGTGAAGTGGGGTTTATTTTGAACTTTAACTTAGTGAAAAATAATGTCTTCCAGAGGGAATGGCATCAGATAAAAATAAAAGATAATAATATCCCTGACCCTGGGTTCAGAAAAGGCCAGAAGCAAACCCTGGCAGTCACATCTACCTGTCCAAAGTGAGAAAGCAAAGGGCATGTACAGTGCTACCAAGTGGTCAGAGTATTTTGCATATAATGTGCTTTCATTAGAATAGGATCACTATTCACATAGTGAATTCACACTTCCCTGAACCAGCTGGAGAGCAAAACAATGTTCTAAACCAAGAAAATACCAACCTGCTCTTCCCTCACTGCTGCAGGGCTCACTCCCATGGCTTCACAGCCTGTCTGCACTACAGGCTGCCTTTCCAGGATGCTTCCCTGCCTGTGGGCAGGGCCGGATGGCAGGAAGCCACCCCATGCCAGGCTGACATGAACACCAGCACCGTGACGGTTCAGCTGCCACTTCAGCTAATGCAGAGATGCCAACCATTGTCATTGTTTCACCTTTATAGTGAGTAATGGAAAGTACCTCGAGGTCTTTTCTGTTCCTTTCGCTCCCTTCTCTGTAAAAATAACTAGCACAGCACGTGTCTGGCTGCTTCTTCACCATTAACAAAAGTTCCTGTGCACTTACATCCCCTTCCATGGTGCACTAACTAATCTACACTGCTCTTTCCCCAGGGAATAAACCCCTGCTCCACAGCCCAGTCACCCTGCCAAAATGCTTCCTTGCCTTGACTGAGGAGGTTTGTCACAGCACTTGTCCTGACAGGTAGATCACTGCTGTCTAAGGACATCCAGCCACCATTTTGGCTACTGTGGAGAAGGGCTTGAGGGCAGTGCAGCAGTGATCACCTGCTGTAAGAACCCTGCAGCAGGGTACATATCAGCAGAAACAGGAGCAGGTCAGTGCTTGACTCTGTGTAGCACTAGCAGGATGTGTTGCATAGATACACAAATAAAATACAGTGAGTCGCTCGGGAATCTCTGCACATCCAGCCCTTCACTGCCGAGCCAGACGCTTTCAGCAGATCCATGATTTCTACCTGCTGCAGAGGGGGGAAGGAGGCCCAGAGCTCCAGTTGGGCTGGGCATATGGCCATTCCTCCTGAGGACAGGGGTGTGCTCTCATCTCTCCTCCAGCCTGGCAGGGAGGAGGCCTTCTGTTCAAGGCAGAAGGCTACACCCAGTTTTTCTCCTCTGCAGCTCACTGCTTCCAATCACACCCTTGCTGGAGGCCAACCTCATGTTCCCTGCTGAGCACCATGAATTTGCAGGACTGAGGCCAATAATACTGCGGTTACTTGCAATAATGACACTGGGAAGAAAGAAGGAAAAAACATCTAAAATGGATTAACAAAGTATGTATGTCTGGTCTGTACACAGCCTATGTCTGCTGTCTTGCATCAGTTAGTGGTGCGAACAATATGTTCCCCTCATAATTCTGTCATTGTATCTCAATCCCAACCCATAATTTCTTCTCCCTCCTTCCCCTCCATTACTGTACTCCCAGAGCAGGAAGGGAAAGCTTCCACATCTGTGGTTATTGTATGGTGCGGAAGAAAGTAACTCTTCAAACTTGCAGTATTTTACAAATACCAGAAATGTGAAGTATGTTTTGAACCACTAATCAAGCTTTGGCATCACTCTGCTGAGCAGGTCACTATTATTACTGCCCTTTGAAAAAGAGGAGGATATAGGACAGGCAAGGTTGAACTTTTTTTTTCCCCCAAGCTCATGCAAGAAATTAAGTGGGGTAACCAGGGAAAGCATACAGATTTTATGGTTCCCAGTTCTCTGCTCTAGGCACATGGTCTACCTTTCTCTTTTTCCTGCCCTCTCAGTTTGCCATAACCCAGTTCTGGAGGGCAAAAGATCCCAAATAACACAAACTTATCCATAAAACACTAATGTGGGAATCTGAAGCCATAGTTCATTTGCTTAGTGCAAGCAACTCTTTTACCCCACGTCCATCATGCCTTGCTTCTGACAGAACTTATTTTCAGTAATGAAAGTAAGCTATGTCATATCAGTGTGGTATACAAGCCATGTGAGGATAATGACTTTGGGGTAAGACAGGCCTCAGAGAGATGGACTCATCACAACTTAAAAAACTGCAGTGAATTTCTATTTACATCAGTAAATCCAGGACTTTGTTTGCAGACTCTAAACCAAATCATCCATCCAAGCAGGCTCTGATATATCACTGGGTTCCTCTTTTCCTTCCCTTGCTTTCCAGCTATTTAGAGGAATTTTAAAAGGCTGCCTCTCAAAGCTGCACCAAAGTAGAGATAGGAGCGTGTAGCTCAGCATACAGAAATGTCATGTTCTTTCTATCATCATCTCTGTACTTACATTGTTTCCAAAACATTCACTTGCCCAACACAATGTAATGTGGTTGCAAAGAGCTTTACAGACTCTGGACTAACACCAACTCCCCTCCTGCATAATGGGAAGCTGATCAACAGCGCATCTGCACAGATCTACTCCTGCCTTTTCTGTGCCTTCATATGTTTACTCATGCACCCACAGCTCTTTCTAAAAGAAACTTGATTCTTGCTTTCATGGCTGTGTTAACATGACACCAAAACCTGCTCCTGCGGCAGTTTGCGGGGGAATGAGGATGTCATGCTGACACATCCAGGGCTTGATCTGACAGCAAACAAGGATTGCAAAAAAATAAACCTTTAGTTCAAATGGGTTTGGCTGGGAGGAGAAAGCTCTCCTGGCTTTCAAGCACACAAACTCTCATGTGTTCATTGAAGACTGGGGGGTAGGGGGGACATAAGCTTCTGGGGCTAGGAAGATGGCAGAGGCTTTTATGGTTTATACCATCAGAAGACTTTGCCTCACACCTCCTTCATTCCCCAGTCTCTGAACTAAGTCAGGTCTCACCTTTCTAAACGTAAGCAGCACTGGTTTATGCTGTCTCAGACCAGACATTTTGAAACAGAAGGCTGACTGCTGCCCTCCACTACCTTTCACTAATCCACCTGCCAGTAGTCTCAGGCACAGCAGACAGAGGGGCTTGTCTCCTTTTGTTACCATATGCATGCTTTTAGGGCACACAATGACAATCAGGACAAAAATACCACTGGGATTTCATTGTATTGTGCCGATGCAATGTAATTTGGTAGCACACAGAGAATGCAGCACAAAAACAGCAGGGAAGATGATGATGGGAAACCACACACTCAGGCTGCCGGAGTCAGGAGTCAGTTTATGTACAGTCCTGGGAGCCAAATGCAAGTGGGACATACACACATGTACACGTGCACAGGCACAGACACACACATAGAGCTATGGGAATTAATCAGGAGTTGGAGGAAGCATTTGAGCACAGCCAGAAATGCAGAAATCAGTAGCTTATCTCCTAGACCCCTTAGAAGGAGGGGACTTGAGGACAGGAGTTGTAACTCTATGTAACCACTCCTTTGATACCCTGATCTGGAGGCTCCTGACAGAATCATGGTGCTGGCAGAGCTCTTGCAGATACCAAAAAGGCTACGAAGAGCTCAAACCCAGATTTCCTGTGAGACAATGTGGCTGGAATTCTTGATTACTACATGCATTGAAATTATTTCCTGTCTCTGAGGAAAAGGAAGCATCTCTGGGGAAGCAAAAGCAAGGGAAGGGAGTATGGGAATTGCTGCAGGGGGATCTATCGGTAAGGCATCCAAAGGGACTATCACATGGTGAGACTAGGGAGGTGAAAACCTTAATAGGTGAATTTTGCACCAGTAATGAACAGATTGATGGGTTCTGCTTCTCATATCACATACTGTCTTTTCCATGAGAAAGAGGTAATACAATTTGTATTACCTACACTGAGTTTGGGAGACAGCTGTGCTGGACAAACACCTTTCCATACTACTTTTACCTTGGGTCACCATGCTTTCCCCAAACTCATGCTGAAGCTGTGCACATGGATGCCATGCCCCCAGTGAAGAAGACAAAAGTGCTCATTCCCTTCTTAAAGGAAAAAAAAAAAAAAAAAAAGGAAACAATATTTTCACTTTCACACTAGCAGCAAGCAGCAGGCGAGAATCAAGAGGTGCTAAGAGATGCAAGCATGTCCTTTCCAACAGATACCTTCTTCTTTGCCAGCAGTAAGTCCTGGTAAGCATTCGAACGCAGAAAGCGCGCGTAGCTGTCACTCTTCATCAGCTTGTAAATGTGCTCCTGTGGGACAGGGGGAATGAGAGACACAGAATTGTTATCAAACCTCAGTTAGACATCACAGGGACTTAAAACACAGAGAATTGGAAGGAAGAGAGACTGATCAGAGTTCTAATTAAGTCTGCTATTATTGATTATCTGTGTTGTGGTAGTGTACGTGAGGTCCATCCTGGGGCAGGACCCTATTGTGCCTGGGGCTGTATGAACACAAAACAAGAGATGGCCCTCACTCCAAAGGTTGGCACACATTATTCACTCATCAGGATTACTCTGCAAAGACTGCAACTCTTTAAGTCCCCAGATTATAAGAAAGTGCCTACCCTGGAAAGAAGAAATGAACACCAGAAATTGTGTCATAGATCAGGTTTCATTTTACCAGTTACAGATACTTGAACAGTCAGCCAGTGCTTGATTCCTGTTCATGGAGGGGAACTGTTGCACACATTTCGTCTCCTCTTTAGACATGCACTCAAGTAAGCCAACATGTTAATGCCCTCCAGAAGCCCCTATCCGTGGTGACTATGCAGGGAAGTTACATGACTAGCTCTGATTTAGTTGAGTACATCATATGTATAAAGTTACATTAGATGAGTCTCTCTGTGTCTTCTCTTAAGCCAAGCTACTGTTACCAGTTTGCTCTTAGAGAACTTACTATGTTTACCTTCAAATTTACAAAGTGTGTTTCATTGCAGCAGAACTTAATACATACCCTTTTCTAATTTCCTTGCTAAGCTTTACTTCCCTGCTGAGAATCCCTTAACACAGTCAGCTTTTCTCCTAGTTATCCCTGGATTTACAAAAGATATTATCCCAAACACAAAGAAAATAAAATCAAAATACTTTGACCAGATAATGACTGAGAACACACTTAAGGAGCTCAAGAGAAAAACAGGCACCTTGGACCTTTCTCTTAGAATTTGCCCAAGGAAGCACTTTCACAGAGTTAATGAGCAGTTTTATCTATAGTGAATTATACAACGTGAAATATTCTCTCCTGCCCTAAAGCCATTCTACATGAAACTTTAGAAGAACCAAACCAGACAGAAGTCACATAGCTTATTTCGGTGTGTTAACAAGCCAAGCAGAATTCCCTTAACTTCACTATCATGGGTAATTAGCAATGACCTGTCTATACACAGAAGAACTGCTTAATTCAGCTTTCTTACACTATTTGGTGTAGTCCTGTGAGGGCCACTGGTTTTCCTTCGACACAGCAAAAATGTATTCTTTGAGCTACTTTCTGGTGTGGAACAGTTTTTACTGGTTAATTTTCATACTTGCTTTTAGTCTTCACAGATCCTCATTTGTGCAGCACTATCTATCCAAAGGACAACACAAGATTTTGCAATAGAATCGTTCATATAAAGCTATTTAGCAACTGTCACCCTTCTTGCTTCAGAAAAAACACACGGTAGGGCACAGTTTCATACTCCTTAGGTACAGAATTGCCTTGAGATTTGACATCCAGTTGTGGGACATTTGTTCTATTTATGCAGGACAGAATGAGCCAAGTATGCCCAAAGATAAGAAGAGGGAAAATAATTCACGTCATGGATATGATGATCAAAATGTTTCTATTCTTGAGCGTGAGTAAGGATTTTCAACATCAGTTCTCTCTTAAATACTTCAACTAGCAGAAACTCAGGACTCCTTTAATTTAAACCCAACCACACCTCAACCATTTTGCCTGTACTGCTAGCTCTTAAGGTTTCCAAGGAGACTCCATGTCCTCCTAATGAGTTGTTTGTAACTACCTGGGAAACAAACCCACCTAAATGGTGCTTTTCCAGGACCATGAGGAGACTGATGAGTAAGTGGGCACCTTGTAGCCCATCAAGAGTAAAGGGCCTGAGGGGTCTCCAGAGCCTTCACCATCTTAGTTGTCCTCTTTGCAGCAGCCAGTAAAAGCAGGGCGCTGGTGGGACAGGTGCTGAGGTGGCCAGGAAGGTGCTGTGGCTGAGGCAACATGGTGGGTGACAGGGATATTTATATTAACATTTTGCTAGACACGATTAATTTTTTTACTGTCTTTGGGCTTCAAATGGTTTCTTTGCCAGTGGTCAGACAACTGGGTGTGGTCTGAAACATGATAACATTTTTTGAAGATAACTTCCAGGTTTCGTTACCACACAGAGGCAAAGGAGAACACATGAGGCTGGCTGTATGACCCATCCACATGCCAGTGATAGCTACCATTCTTGCTCATGTCAAGACAACTTCATGTATTTGACCTTAAAACAGTCCAAACTCAGTATCTGGTGGTCAGAAGAAGAAAAAATTGGTTTGATCCTGAGACAAAATAAACCACAAGCTTCTTAACTGAAGCCCTTCCCTGAAATAGGACTCTTGCACAGCCACAGCTCTGTTGCCACTGCAGTTAGCTAATCGGTATGAAGCATTTTCTCTGCTTTTCTTATCTTGGAATCACTAAACAGCAACACTGCTACCTTTCAGTTGTTCACCATAGATATACTCAAATAGGGAATAACTATTCCTAGGGTTTGAATGCTAACGAAGAAAGAAGGTTGGGCATAGGAAAAGGAGGGACATGCATAGATTCAGAAGCAAACTGTACATTTTAGTTTTAAGAATTCAAGGGCCTGCTTTCAACAATCTCTAGACTGAAGGCATGAATGCTACACCACTAATTTATTTTACAATACTGAATTTCTGAAGTGCCTACTGGAAATCTGAGCCAGTTTCTCAGATCAGCAAAGATTGCCTTCCAATTTGCAACAGTACAGGACAACTTGCATTGCTACAGTGAAAATCCCTACTGAGACTGCACAATGAAGATTGCTGAAGTTGTGTGTCTGGCCCACATATTCACAAAATCTAGCTGCAGAATGGGAAAAGCCAGTGGCTGGAACATTTGTTTTGATCTGTAGCCTACTCTGTTCTTTGCCACCAAGCTATATCCTCTTATGCATTCTAGAATCTGCAACTTCCTAGGGAGAACCTACAGCTAGTGTTTAGCAGCTCCTCATTTTATAAATACATTGAAGGCTACTGGAGGTCTAACAGCTGATCATATTCTTTGTGGAAGCCTGAGCAACAGACAGAGGTGTGGGCTTGGATTCAGTTGCTCTGTGCAACTTGTGCAAATTGTTTTGTCCTTCTCTGTCATGGATTCTTAGCTCACTTTTGATCATTGCAACTCACTTCTTATTTTACTGAGCAGCTGTGTTTTTTTTCCCATGGAAAGAAAGAACACCCACTGAATACTGAAATCTTCCAGTGCAATGCAGTTTATAAACATGCACAATCTCCCTGACGTTATGTGATGTGCTGGTAAGAAATTTGAGCTTTTCCATCCTTATACTGAGATAATTTTCCATTTTGTTGTTTATTACAACATAATGAGCTTACTACTGCTAGTTTTCTAAATAGAAAAAGTAAATGCACTACCTGTGTAATTTTTAACAGTGCAGCTGCAGCTCTGGACATTCCAGTCTCTTGCACTGTGAGCAGTCTGTCCAGAATTATCACTGCAACACTTCTTTACAAGTGCCATGGGGAATTCCTGTGCCCTATCTGCACAAGAGCAGAAGGACCATTTCATCTAGCCTCTCCCAACCATTGCTGTGTACCACTTCCCAAGTATGGCTCAACCTCACAGCTCCCTGCTCCAGCCCTAAGACAGCAATCCTTTAGGGAGTTACATTGCAAACAAAATGATTTAAAATAATTATCTAACAAAACTGTCCAAGTGATCTATTAAACCATTAAACAAGGTAGCTTATAAAACCAGATAAATGGCAGGAAAAAAATTCTTTCAAGATTTGGCCAGCAGTTGACAGGCATCATGTGTCCCACTGGTTTCCCCTGCAGCCTTGCCAGCTCTTTCTGAGCACCAAGCTGCCATCTCAGGCCACTGCAGTGGCAGCTGCAAGTGAAGACAGGGACTGACTTGACGTGTGTGAGGGAGCCCTGGCAAGCTGGCTTTTTGAGCTGACCAGTCACTCAGTCCCTCACATAGCATGCTGTTGAGTGCTGGCTGTACTGATACTCCCCTGTGACAATGGATGCACATTGGGAAATGTCAGTCTAACATGGAGAGTGACACAAGAACTTGCTTTTGTAATTGCAGTGGTTTTCATCTCCAGGAAGCAAACAAATCCCTTAAAAGACTCCTGCAAGCAGAGCAGCTTTGCTATCAAATGTCCCCATGACTGTTGCTTCCCAGTTCTTGAACCAAGGCAACAGAGGCAATGGGATTTGTTTGCATCTCGTCGTGAGAAAAAGGCAGATCCTCTTTTGTGTTTTATGCACCTGAATCACATCTCCTCCATGGCAGGGAAAAATAAGCAGTGGTCCTGGGGGCTGTCAAACTTGACTGAGGATACTGTCTGTGCCTGGTCTTCTGTTATGAGAGTTACATTTCAGACAACATAACCATTCCACTTGCCACAACCATTACATGATATAAAGATCAAACAGTACATTTAAAAGGGGGAAATGTTGTCCCATCTAGAAAAGAAGGAACAAATGAGATAAATCACAAAAAAATTCTCTTTTACAATTATGTGAAACCAACAGGAAATCCCACCGCTGACAGCTTAAATGCAGGGAAATAAATCCTGATAAGGTTCAGCATCTCTTGGCTATTTTACTTCCACAAGCTTTACCTTTGGAAAGAGATGAAGGACAGGCTTTGTAAATTATTCCTGACAAGAGGGGAAAGGGGGAGGAAAAAATAAAGTTTGCAATCCAGACGGGAATGTGGGAGGTGGCTGAGATAGCAGAAAACCATCTCAAAGCTGCACCTGCTCCAAATCAATGTGCTGCAATGTGATCCCAGGTCTCTCTTCCCCCTCACAGTCAAAGCACAGTGACCCTGAGGAGGGCACGGCTGCCAGATAAACAGAACCTTGGGAACACTCAAGAAGAATGTGGGAAAAAACCTGAATGATAAAAAAATAATAACTGAATATAAAATAACTAAAATAAAATCTGACTCGCACAAGCCATGTGGTAGATCACAGGAATTATGTTCTCTGTTAAGAATGTTTCCTTTTAGAAGAAAACCTTGGTTCTTTCCTCTGATTTGTGTATATGGGACAAGAAGAGAATTGGTGGTTAAACATGCATTCCTAATTCCGCCAGTATTTTACCCATCTTGATATTCTGCAACAGGCTTGAAATTTTTTTTGGAGTTGTGAATGCCAAGCACAATGTTCTCATGAACTCTGAACACCAGCTAGATTCCAGAAAGCCCTTAAATTTGAACTTGCTGTTAGAAATTTTTCCCTGTTCATGCCTAAACACAGCTGCAAACTTTCGATGATGATGGGGAATAAGGAGAAATGGCAAATTCTTTGCTCACTTCAAGCACAGGTTTCCCATTTAGCACATTTATGGAACAGATCATCTTGACTACCATTACACAGCATGTACAGAACAACCAAGTGATCAAGCCCAGCCAGCATGGGTATAGGAAAAGCACATCCTGCCTGACCAACCTGATCTCCTTTTATGACCAGGTGACCTGCCTGGTGGATGAGGGGAAGGCTGTGGATTAAGTCTACCTGGACTTTGCCAAAGCCTTCAATACTGTCTCCCATGGCCTTCTCCTGGAGAAGCTGGCAGCCCCTGGTTTGGAAAGGTGCATTCTTTTTGGGTTAAAAACTATCAAAATGTCTGGGCTGAGAGTGTGGTGGTGAATGGAATTACATCCTGGCAGCCAGTCACCAGTGGTGGCCCCAGGGCTCAGTATTGGAGTCAGCCCTGTTTAATGTTTTTATTGATGATTTGGATGAGGAGATTGAGTGCACCATCAGCCAATTCACAGATGATGCTAAGCTGGGTGGGAGCGTTGATCTGCTGGAGGGCAGGAAGTCTCTGCAGAGGGATCTGGACAGGTTGGATCAATGGGCCAAGGCCAATGGTAAGAGGTTCAGCAAGGTCAAGTGCCAGGTCCTGCACTTGGGTCACAGCAACCCCAGGCAGTGCCACAGGCTGGGGGGTGAGTGACTGGGAAGCTGCCCAGCAGGAAAGGACCTGGGGGTGCTGGTCCACAGCAGCTGAGCATGAGCCAGCTGTGCCCAGGTGGCCAAGGAGGCCAATGGCCTGGCCTGCATCAGCAGCAGTGTGGCCAGCAGGACCAGGGCAGTGATTGTCCCCTGTACTTGGCACTGGTGAGGCCACACCTTGAATCCTGTGTTCTGTTCCAGGCCATCAGTACCAGAAAAACATTGAGGTGTTGGAGCAGGTGCAGAGAAGGGCAATGAAAATGGTGATGGGTCTAGAAAGTTACTCATGTGAGGAGCAGTTGAGGGAGCTGGGGTTGTTCAGCCTGAAGAAAAGGAGGCTCAGATGAGACCTTATCACTCTACAACTGTCTGAAAGGAGGGTGTAGCCAGGTGGGGGTCAGCCTCTTCTCCTTGACAGCCAGCAACAGAATGAGAAGAAATACCCTCAAGCTATACCAGCAGAGGTTCAGGTTAGACATCAGGATTTTTTTTTTTCACTGAAAGAGTGGTTAAGCAATGGAATGGACTGCCAAGGGAGAGAGTGGAGTCACCAGCCCTGAAAGTGTTCGAGAAATAAATGGAGGTGGCACTTAGTGCTGTGATTTAATTGACATGGTGGTGTTTGGTCAAAGGTTGTACTTTTTGATCTTGGAGGTATTTTCTCACCTTAATGATTCTATTCCATGATTTTTAACTCATTTTGGGGGCTTTAAACTAATGCCAGATAGCTGTTGAGTTGCACTTGAGCTGCAAGGGTCCACTTTACCTTTCATAATAAACTGGTCAGAAACCTCCTTGCTATAGCTATCCTACTAACATCTTCTGGATTGTTTTGGAGCACTCCTTCACCCTGTCACCAACACCTGGTATTAACTAATGAGAGCTGATATGGAGACCCCTTTTGTATTGCAAGCATGCAGCCGAACCTCTGGCCAACTGCAAAGGAGATTTGCAGCATGTCAGACAAATCCATTGAAGGAAAAGGCCACAAGCAATGTAAAGCAGTAGATTAAACAACTAAATAAATAATGGCATACTGCAATGAACACTAATATTTGTGCTACCTGTATGCTTGGCACTGGAGAGGAATTTACTGCAGATTCACACATGACAGAGTGGTGCCTGAGTGAAGGCCTTGTGGCCTTTGCTGGAAGGATGGGAAGAGATGCCAGCTGAGAACCTGCCTGGAGTTTGTTTTTGGAAGAGCTGTCTCTATAGCACAAAGAGGACGTGGGAAGGAGAAAGCAGACGCTTCTGCAAGCACATGGTGTGTGACTGCTGCACCTTCCAATTAGACTTGGCAGCAGCCTAGTGCCTGTCTGTCGGCACCTCTGCTGTGCACAGACGTTTGTGGCAGAGGAGCTGACGTTAACCCCTGTGCCAGCACACACACATACTGCAGTCAGCAAAACCTGCTATCCACAGGTTCTAGAGATGTGTCCTGTTAACTCTGCTGTACTTTTCCCAGCTCATCCTCAAGAATCCTTGACCAGCAGGACCTCCTACCATACCATCACCAGGATCTTCCAAAAAGCCAAAGGAAAGGAGACCTAGTCCTCTTTAAGCAGTTACTTGTGCCAAAACTGAATGCAACACTTTTTAGGAGCCATTATGATCAACTGCATTCAACCTAAATGAAGGTGCTAAAATGCACTTCAGAAAAAGCAGTAAAAATTGCTGCATCAGCTCTAGAAGCTGGAGTAGTTGGTAGCAGGCACAGTTGAGATGAGCCAAACAGTGAAGAAGCAGCAGAAGAGACCTTCACATGTGCTCTGATTGAACTTGATGGGAAAACACCGGTGGGGGTGAGAAAGCAGGAAAAAAAGTATGTTTTATTCCAATTCCCTTTAATGTTTTCAAATCCCCACTAAGAGTGCTTCTGGATCTGCTTATTCTGGCCTCTGCATTTAGGATTTCAGTCTTCTCAAAAATGCTGTAGTGCTTGTTTGAGCTGCCTGCCTGCATTAACCAGGGTGAGCCCCTTCCTGGAGCCTCTCTGGTACCCGTCAGTGCTGCCATCTAGCAGGGCCGGGGGGGACTGGCTTCTCCAGCTGCTGCGCTACTGCGAGGATTTCCTGGATTTATAGTTGGAAAAGAAATGCTTCAGGTTGCTAAATGGCACATAAGGGTCTTGGCCTAAGAGTGAATAGCTTTGGAAAATCTGAGCAATATCTTATTTTTGCCACTCTCAAGTATTCAAGGGACATGATAATTTACACCAAGTTTTAGCTGGTGCATTTTTTTTACACTCAACCAAGTTGCTTTTACTACTAAGGGGAAAAAAAAGATGAATTAGTATCCTGTAATATAGACTAACCTCCCTGCTAAACTAAAAAGCATAATTTTTTTTCAGCCCACAAAAGAAATTACACTGGGCTGAAGGCACAGGAACGTGAGAAAGAGCCTTAGCAAGAGGGATAACTGTAAGCAATGAGAGCTCATTTTGAGTAATACACAGAAATTCTTTGTTTAGCCCTGTAGATACATAGTTGGAAAGACAATGTAAATCTTTCATGGAAAAGCACATTGATAAAAGTAACACATAAATTTAGCTATGGCTTCTCTGTAAATTGATGAAACAACTGGTTTGCTTCATATCTTCAAACACAAATGCGAGGACAGAGCTGTTGAGGGTCCATGACAGACGCAGTGCAGAGGACTAGAGGCAAAGAGTTGTTGTTGACTGCTATGCAGTGAAGGGGTCAGCCTGGTACTGCAGGAGGATTTAGTCCTAAATATAGCAAGGGCTATCCTGGGAGACAAGAGTGGGCTGCCGGGAGTCTAACGCCATATGAGCAGCTTTAGGTTTTGAGAACAATGATCATGGCTAAGAGGCTGATTCTCTCAATATGGGCCAAATCCTGGCTGCTGGCAAAAAGCCCAAGTGAAAAGGTTTTTCCTGGGAGGAGGGGACAACCTTCTGTAGCATTCAGGAGACTGGCATTTCTTTTCCAAACAATACAACATGTAGGAGTCGCAGCAATGAAGATGAGGTTTTTTCCTCCTGTACAGCTATGAGGTGGAACTACTTAACCTTTTGGTCAACACCCTGGCATCTGCAGGCTGTCAGCAGCCTCTTCCTTGTTTTGTCCGTGAAAAATCCTGCCAAAAAGCTGAACTGTACCAAGAAAAAGAACATGCAGAACCCCTCACAAAGCAGAAGGAAATTCTATTTCAGTGGGGCATTCTGTGTTCCATGGGAGATGGAGATAGAGCAGGATACAGCCCTAGAGAAACAAGCAGAACACAGCTTCTGAGTAAAGATGGCTATGCTGAGATAGGGAACACCAACCATGCTTGGATGCCTACCTAGAGAACATGTACTGGATAGATAAACAATTTTCCATGCCTCATCAACATTTTTACTGTAAGGTATTTGCTGCTATGTCATCTTGGGCTGCCATTAAGTGGTTGAGCTCAAGATCTCAGAGTCCAAACGTATATTGAAATCTTTTAACTGTTTGCCAACAAAGGCCATCCTGACAGGCCACATTCATACTTGCTGTGGGCTGAGCAGAGGTATGAAATGCACTGCTGTTGCACTTGCTGATAGATCTTCCCAGGGATTTTTTTCTTAAAATTTTAATTAGGAGCGTGAACACTTAAAAAGGTAATAACCCCTTAAAAAAACTAAATACCACAGTGTTCCTGCAGCAGATGGGTTTAGCAGGAAGAGACCATAACCCCGCAGTCCATGAGAAGTGGACTCCTGGAGTTCTGGCTTCTTGATTAGATGAAAGGATGCACTTGCAAGCACTTTCACTCCCTATTTGGGAGAAAAGAAACAGTATCAGCAGCTTCCTGACCTTCACATGAAGAGGAAATTCTCTTGCTCTGGTTCTGACATGCAATGGTTTCTTGCTTTCAAGAAGCACGGTGCACACTACTGACACAAGAGTCCCACAGTGTGAGTGCCGAATTCAATTTTTGAGCAAGCTAGAGACCTTCCCATGTAATCCATCTAAAGGTATTTTTTGGAGGTAGGAAATGTCTGGCACTGAGGCACTGTTAATACTCATGCATGTAGTTTTAGACAGCTTGACAGGATCAGCACCCTGAATAACAGGCAGACTATTGTCCTGTGGGAATATGCTGACTGTTCTTGTTACCCCATTCCCATGATCTTTCATTTGGAGAGATCTGTTACCTTCTGTCACTGTGTCTGCAAGGAGAGAGGTCACTCATGACTTTTTCCTGGCCCTTTTTCTGCTTGTGTGTGACAGAAGGACATTATCTTAGACAGTAGTTTGATCCCTGATGCTTTCAGAGACAGAAAGGAGAGACAGAGGCTGGATGGTAGATGCTTTTCATATAACATAACTGCTAAACCACAAATTAAGATGGAAGGCACAAGATACAATAAGTACTTTCTGATGTGCAGCACATATGTACATATTGAAAAAAAACCCCCAACAAATCAAAACAGGAAAATAATAACACAAAGTATCCTATGTAAACCTCTGCTTCAAGTCCTTTGTTTCCTGCTTTGCACAGCATCAGGCAGACCAGCATAAGCCTCCACAATCACTTCCCTATTTCTGCTCCAAACACTTAACTACTCTTCTGGCTGTATTTGTGGGGCTCCTGATTTTAGATTCCGTTTGGTTGTAGGTTGTTTTGTAAAATCCACAAGGGCAGGCACCTGCACTTTTGCTTCTAAGTGTAACAAATACACAACAGTGGGACTGTGTGTTTTCTACAGTAACCATAATCCAAATAGGAGGAGGAGAACCAGAATGCAGTGTAAGGAAGGATTTTCTCCTCCAGTCCCACAGAATCAGAGCCAAAGAAGGAGAAGGGAATAAAGGTCAAGTCCTTGTGCAGTCCCTAACCTCCACAGGCAGGTGCAGGCTGTCAAAAGCCTCCAGGAGCCCTGGGCACACCATTCATGTATAAATACTGATGCAGTGCAGTAGTGCTCTCAATTCCCCACAGCACAGGCTCAAGGTCTCTGCAGCACTGGTGCAGGTGGACTTGGTCCCCTCTTAGAGGCAGAGCACCTTGGTCTGTCCCATGTGCCCTTGCTGGCTGCCTGCACTGCCAACCAGAGCTGCTTTGCTGTTATTCTGGCTCTCCATCCTTAGTCATTGTCCTTTACAGGCATGCATGTAACTGGGGTGCCTGGGCAAAACTTTAAGAAAATAGGAATAATGTTTCTTCAGGTTCTTACATGAAAGGTGATACAGACACACAATGAATTATTATTTTCACATTTTCCTTCCATGCTGTGATTTTGCTCCAGACCTACAAATGGTGTGCTGTATGCCCACTGAATAGATACCAGGCCTTTCACATCCTGTGCATGCTCACAAACACAAAGTCAGGAGAAGTCACCCCTCATTTTCCCTTCTTGGTAAAAAAATTACATTTTGCTTCCAAGAGATCCTTGCTTAAACTTGGAGTTTGGTTTTGAATTCAATAGGATCCTGTCACATTCTGTCAACACCTTGAACTTCCTGGTACAACCAGAATGCAAACTGATGACTGACCACTGATGAATCCTGCAAGGACTCGTATCTCTATCACAGTTCAGAACAAACTGAATTACACCTGGGGCAGTTAAGAGCATGAACTGGGCTCAAATCTCAAGATTAGATTTAAGGTAGAAAGTTTTTATAAGGAAGAGAATGAAACCCTAGCCCAGATCACCTGGAGAGGTAGTGGATGCTCTGTCTCTGGAAACATTCAAGGATAAGTTGAACAGGGCTCTGAGAATCCTGATCTAATTGAGGATGTACCCTACTCATTTCAGGGGAGCTGGACTAGATGAACTCTAAAGGTGCCTTCTGTTCCAAATTATTCTATGTTTCAAATCTGGGGCAGGTACATTTCTGGTTTCAGCTGGCTGGAATTTAGCATTATGGTCTAAATCTGCCCTGGAATTAGCCAAGGATCTGCAAAGAACAGTTAAAATCCCTAACTGAGCCTGGATTAGAACTGAATTTCCCTGAATCATCTTCATAGAAACAACATCTGGTTAGTTCAGGTAAAGGAATGTAGATCTAAACCTCTATTTTATTTATTAAAGAATAAAAATAAAAGAAAACAGGAAAGGAATTCCAAAGACAACTGTGTGGCTTTCCTTACCTTGGTACACCTGGCTCTGAAGCGTACCAGTAAATGTGGGTAGGCTAAATGTCCCTACAAACATTACTGTGAGGAAACACAATGCATCCTGGTGATATTGGCTCCCAACACCAAGGGACTGAGGAAGGGATTAAAGATTTTCTCAAGGTAGAAAGACATTTCAGGGGAGGCAAGAGATGCTTGATGGAGGTAGGGGGAGAATGGTTAAAAAACTAATAACATGTTGTACAGATAGACCATAACTGTCACACTCACAGCTCTGCGTTCCCATGTAAAGATGAATTACTTTGGCTATCAGCAGCTTCATTAGCCAAAAGAGGCCATTCAGATGAGCCCAAACCTATTTACTTTCTAGAACTAGTGGTGCCTGCTTCATATTACAGGGCCCCACACTGGTTGTTCAGTGATGCTGATAACTCCTGTGGGAGCTTACATCCTGCTAAGTACTTCACTGTTTAATTGAACTGACCTTTCCTGACGATGCCCCTTGTATTAAAAGCTGCTTTGCTCCCCAGTGAAAACGGCTTGATAACCATAATATTTTACTCAGAGGACAGTTATTTAAGAGCAGAAAATAATCAGCTAAATTGGTAGGCTCCCCTCTGGAGGGGCCCAGCACTAAAATGACAGAAGGTGCTGCGGACCAAGAGAGCTGGCAGAGCTGATGATGAGGACAGAGCTAGGAGCAGCACTGGGCTGCTCAAGGATGGGGACACCAAGAGAAGTGGACAGCTGGGGAGGGGAGTGCAGGCTGAGCCAGCACAGCACACTCTGCTCAGAGCTGAGATGTGCTGGCACAGCTTGATCTGGGCACAGGGTGGGGAATGGCACCTGTGGGAGCCACAGCAAGAGGGGCAGCTCTGGGCAAGCCCAGCAGTGCAGGACTGTGGAGTGCAGCAGCACTGAAGGATACACAGCATGGCAAGTATCTTTAGCTGATACAGGGAAATGGCAAAACACTTGGAATCCATGTCAGAGAGAAGGTCTGTCTGAAACAATAAATGCACACCAAATTCAGGTTCAGATTAGGAGTGCTGTGAGGCATAAGGTTTGGAGCTGAGGTTTTCTTAAAGGGAAGAATTTTTTGCTTTCAGACCATGACTAGTCTGGGGACAGAGGTTTTAAGTGAGAGGCATGTTTGCCAAGAGCCTCTTTTCTGCCTGTTTTTATCTAGGCTAGTTGCCTTACCAGATGGTTGAGCAGCATCTGGGAGAGCTCTTTGGGGCTGGGAGCCAAGGTTGTGCAAAGAAGCACATCAGTGTAGACTGTTAAGCACCAGATAACAAATGATGCTTTGCTTTCAACTTCCTGTTATAAAGCATTTGCTGTCCTAGATGTGCTCTGGCACACCTTGCCCTTCCCAAGAACAGTAATGTGTTCATTTCTAGTGCTTTTTATACAGAATTGGCATTTTGTGGATCTCTCAAGTCATGACTAGAGTGCCGCATCACCTTCTCCTATTCTTCCACTGCAGGAGTATTGAACTAATTTTCTCAGACCAGCCAACACTTTTCCTTCCTCTTAGTGTCTCAGACCTGCAGGCATTCAAAGAATGTGCTGTTGAGTAAACTAAATTTTTTCTTGTTCTTTACTTACAAGGACATTTCAGTTGTTTTCCTCTTTGTGCTAAAGCTACGGAGGACAGGACGACACTCCTATTTTCCCCTCCCACAGAGGGTGTTTTGATTAGTTGTATCTGGTTGAGACCCTAGGAATGTGGGATGTGTGGGAGCTCCCATGGATTCCTGGTGCCAGGGTGCTGAGATTAGGCAGCTGCTGCAGATTCATGGACAAGAGCCTCTGTGGTGGCAGGGATGACCTGTGAGAAACACCACAGGCAGTACCTGGGAGACTGACAGACCCTGGGGCAATTTGCATTGGCTCCCATTGAAGTGGATATGCAAACAAAAACATCCCTTCTCCAGGATGAGCCAGTAAAAACTCTACCAGGGCACTACACCCCAGAAATGTCCTGCTTCTTCCTGCTTTTGTTAGAACAGCTAACCAGTCAAACAGTCACATACAGCTTGCTTGGCCTTTGGAGAGCTACCAGAAGCCCACTGCACAAGAGAGTAACTGGGTTCACCTTCCACATTATGCTATCCTCTCTTGGCATAGATTCAATCTGCAAAATAACCATAGTTGGCCCTGAAGGTCTGCCTTTGCCTCATATTTCTGTGTCCATGAACCACAACAGATGAATTGAGGACATCTGTCAGTGTAAAAATCCACTGAAATAAAATTAACCCAAGGAACTAAAATTGCAGTCTAACTGCCAGGGCTCCAGCTTGATTTTATCAACTCCCCTTTGAATGGCAATTTCATTGTGAACTGATCAGTTCAAGGCTAAATCTTCCGTGTCTTCTTCTAATTAAATACTCATTGTTTAAACATTCGTCTTATTCTTAGTACTTCTACTTATCAATTTAATCAATACCCCCATTTTCACCTATCTACTTTAGCCTGCATTTTGCCATCATCATTTTTTTCAGGTGATGCAAGAAGATCTTTTTCACTACAACTTTCAAGTGAAGAATACATCTTAGCCAAAATGTCTTCATACTCCTGTATTTCTCAGCTTTAAAAGGGGCATTTAAGTTGCCTGATATTCACAGGGGACTGCCTTGAAACTTCATGTACATTCCTTCTATTCTGGCCCCAAGGAACAAGATTGCATTCAGGAAAATAGAGTATTTGATGCTGGTTTGAAAAATTCATTGCCTAACCTTGTATAAGTGGTCTACAACATCTCCCCCGAGATGAAAATATTTTGTCAGTGGAGTATTTTGAAGAATTGCCTTTGAATGCCAATTAAAAAAAATCCCCAAATCCAGGAATTCTTTTCATTGCTGTTGGTTTTACTACATCTTGTGATAAAAATTAGTATGAGGTGGTTATCTTTTAATTGTGTCCCTAGAAATATTTGCCAAATGATCCCTTCTTCCTTTTTCTTTTTAAAAATTAGAAAATTATTTTCACTTTCCGGAAGGTTATGCAGTTTTGCCCTTGTTGTAGCAGTTTTTCTCAAATTATCTGTTTTCCTCAAGGCATTTTCTATGTACAGTTTATCTGTAAAATTTCCCTGATAAATCTGGAGCCTTAGGAGGGAAGGATTAAGCTCACTGCATTGCCTACTGTCCTATCATTACTCTAAGGTATCGTCTTGTGGATAAATTTCTAGCTGTGTTGGAGGGAGCTGCTGCATTTGGGGTTTGGCAGGGGGATATAATTAGCTATAAATAAATAAAATATAGAAAAAGCGTATTAACCAGGGTTGTGATATGACATTGGCCATTCTGTAAATATGCCAGACTTTGGTGACAGGTAGCACAGACAGACAAGCTGAACTGTATAGCACTCTTTCATCTGTGCTTTCTCTGAGACACGGCTCCAGCTTGCAGCACCTTGCAGATTTCGGAACGTTTGTTCCCAGAGGAGCCTTAGCCTGTTACGACAGATAGATTCAATGAAAATATCATTTACCCAGCTTGAATAGATATCCTCAAAGTCACTTCAAACTGTGCATCTTCTTTTTCTTAGAAGTGAGCAGTGACAATGTGATAGTGGAATACCATATTAAAACAGAGAGTTTCATTAGCAGCAGTTCCATAAAACCAAAAACTAACCTGTGCATCTTCATATGTGTATCTCCCTGGGTCTTTGACATTTTGGCTTGTTTTCTCATAGCTGTGGGAATCCAGGTTGATAGCACTTTGGGCCCCAGGAGCTAGAAATTCTTGCCAGATTTCTTCCACTCTGGTGGTCACATCCTGTAAAGGTTGTTTTTTGAGATCTTGGACAGCCAACCAAAACCTGTACTAGGCAAAAATTAAAAGGGCAGAAAAGAGAAAAAGAGAGAAATCTAGGTAAGATTTTGTGAATAAGCCTAGGCAGACTCCTAAAACAGACGTAGAACCTAATCCTGCATCTATTGGAAGTCACAGAAGACTCTCCATGTAAGCATGATTTCAAGGGGAAGGGGTGATATACTTTATACCAACCCCTTATATATTTTGTCTAAGATCAGAACACTGACTTTAAGAAGTGATACGTTCTTAATCAAACTGCCCCTGCAGAAGTGTCATATTAGGTATGCAAACAGGAAACCTCCAGAGCTATGCAGCTGGAGGAGAGGAGCAGGCTCTGCCTCCCACAGCCCCACTGCAATGTGTTGGTCATTCCTGCTGCACGGTCGGTCATCCACAGGGGATGTAGAATGAAGAACAAACTTAACATTCATATCATTTCCAGTGTGAAGTTGTAGCAATGCCACTTAGAGATTTTTTTTTTTCACTTGTAAACTGACCAGCATTCAGATGGATGCCAGGAGAAAAGATAACTCTTGTCATGCCATACTCAAATTTTACAGGATATTTTCTTGACTAGACTCTGCTTACAGACTAAAGTAAGTTCATAAACACTAAGAAGATAATCTCTGTGATGATATGGACATAATCCATATCTTGATCTGTGAAAACAAAGACCACAGAATATTTTTTGCAAGAGTGACATGCATGTCTTTTGTCTTTTACCTTAGGAAAAAGAAAAGACATTTTCTTGTGGTGTTAGTTTTATTTCTTGCTGAGAGGTGTGCTCTTTCAGGTGATTAATTCAGAAGATGCACGCTGCACAGTAGCCTTTTGTTTTGGTAAACTCCATCTTCCAGCAAGAAGGTATCCCTGAGGGTTATCTGCCCTCAGTACCTGGGCCCTGCAACCTGGTGGAGCAAGCACAATAGTGCTGCACAGGGAGTGCTGAGGGCTACAGGGCAAACAGGTACAGAAGGCACCTTTGCAGCCACCTGCAATAACCAGCTCTTTCCTACCCCCTGGCAAAGGTGTCCATTGTCCAGGGTGACAAGGAGGGCAGAGTTTGCCTTGGCTGCCCCTGCCCTGCTCTTATGCACTCCCTCTGCTGGGCAGACTGTGCAGAGGGAACAGGGATTGTCTGGGTCACTGCTCATCCAGGGCATCTGCAAGAGCAGCACAACTTGGAAAATCTGGTCTCCCTTATAAACCAGTTGAACTTTAACTGAAGTCCTTATTTCTCACCCCAAATGATTCAATGGTGTCAGTGTTTAAGGCAGTGTATAAGGCAAATATTCCTTCATGGTGGAAAAAATCCTGATGGCAGTGAGGGTAGGTGGAGGAGACAGCAGCCTGGTGACTCTTGTGCTGTTCCTGACCCTTGTTTTTTTAATGGCTGCAGGCAGTACCTCAACACCCTGGAATTGGTGGTGTTATTGCAAGCAAATGAGGCTGCTACCCCATTTAGCCTGGTATCCTACCTGCAATAGAGGCAAACACTCAATTTGGAAAAAAATTACACCCACACTACATGCAAGGCCAGGCTAAATCCCCCTTGCTGTCTGATGCTTCTTCCCAACCACTGGGGGCCTCATGCTGCAGCCCTGACTCACCCAAGCCACTTGACAATATTCCTTCATATGGTTTTCTCATTTCCTTGGCAGGCCCAATAAAACAGACTGGGGTGCACTCAAACACTACATCAGTACCTGTAGAGTCACATACTTGTGGTTCTAACACAGTGACGTTTGATTTTATAAACTGAAAGAGAGTATCTGGGGTTGGTGGAGGAGTTTGTATGGTTGGTCCTTTTCCATCTTTGAGAGTTTAGGTACGCCTGATATCCTGCCTTGTCATTTGAACAGTGACACCCCCACTTATCATATGCATGCAGAGTGTAAAGGGTGGCACTCACAGTGCAATAATCTGATGCCATATGTGGCTTCTGTTATTTGAAAATACATTATCATTCCATTTCAGATGTTATGGGAACATGTGAATGCAGAAGAGGCATAGGGAGAAAAGATGCTAATCATTCCAGAGTAGCTGGAACACTTCAGACAAACACTTGGCTAGAGAGAACCTTTTCTTCTGGCTTATCTTCTGCCCCTGGAGCCGGGGAGGCGGGCTGGGAAAGCATGCTCATGAGAGAACAGGGAACGCTGTGAAGTGACAGCTTGCCAGAACAAGAGCACCATCCATTTTAATAACCATTTGGCTCAATCTGAAAACCAACCAACCAGATCAACCTGACACTAACAAGAACAAGCTCTTTTTTCCTGCAAGCAACTGTGAATTCATGCCCAAGGCTGGATGTCCTCTTCAAGGCAAAGAGGAGTTTTGTCTTGGTAAAAATTTCAAAGCTATTCACTATAGCTGGCATCTAAAAATCAAGTAACATCAAACGGGGTACCCAGCCCCACAGCTTCAACTCCAAGGCAAATTCTTTGCCACAAGGAATCATCCTGAAGCAAATGCATAAGCAGGGCTTCCTATGGGATTTATAGCATTTACCAGAGAGAGGCAGGTATTTCTGCTTAGGAAAGGAGCTGACATGCAATGACTGCACTGGAATTTCTGCTCAATTATAAAGTGCAAATGCACACCCTGAATCACTCCTGCAATTTCTGAAGTGCAAGCCCAGCCCCAAGTTCACAAGGAGTCAAGTGAAGATCCTGCATTGTCTCCTCTCCTTCTGTAGGAGACAGATGTCCGTGGACACCTCTTGCACAGGGCGGGGGAGAAGGGAGATGTCCTTGTGTGTTCTCTCCACAGGTGCCCTTTAAGCACAGCAGGACTGGCACAGGGACTGGCTGCACAGAGAGAACAGCAGCATTGATCACAGGTTCTTTGTCCTTTATAAAACAGCATGTAAGGACTGGAGAAGGCTAATAATATGGTGTCCTAAAGTGTTGTCAGTGGCATAAACCATTCCAGCCTCATCCAGCTTGTAATTAAACTGCTGTCACTTGCAGAAGATATCCTACAATGACATTTATCCTCCTCAGCTCCCCCAAGGCAGAGAGAGCTCCTGGACCTCAGTGCGTGTGCTCTGCTTCCTTGCAGGGCACTGCAGAGGTGCTTGGTCACTGCTGTTCAAAGATGTCCCCCAGTGAAAGGGCTGCTGGGGAAAGACAGGGTGTGTAGTGGGGCAGTGATTGCTTCTGAGGTACATTGTAAAACAAAATTAATTTAAAATCCTGATCGGGAGGCAAAATATGGATGACTCCAGAAACTGAGAAACAGCTGCCAAGATGAGGGCAGTGTCATATCCCCATCTTGGGGGTGGACACAAAACCCCAAGGCTGACAGTGAATGTATCAAGTGACAATCTGAGGTCGGAATCCAAGCACACTTCTGTCCTTGCCTCAGTAGTTCCATGCCAGTATCCCATGCCCCTCTGATCTCACACCTCTAAACAGTCACAAATCTTCTTCCATTCACCAAGAAATAACTTTGAACATCTCAGTCAGGAAATGAAAGCAGTAGGTAAAATTAAAAATGCAGCTCAGACAGGGCCAATATTCACATATCTGTATTGTTTAATGGTCGGATCCTTGGCATGGCGAGGTTGGCATAGTCAAGACCAACAAAAATCTGCCATCGGTGAGCAAGCTGGGGGAGCCAGGTGCTGCTAAGCTGCACGCTGGGGCACTGGGGACCTGCCAAGGACACCGCAGTGTCGGTGGGGACGGGGCGAGCGTCCCGCAGGCCTCCCTCTCACCGCCCTTCCTCCTCCCCTCCCACGCGGTGCCCGCCGGCGTCCACGGTGCAAGTCCCTCCTACTCATGCAAGCCATTTCAGCGCTGTGGGGCCGGAAAGCCCTTCTGTCGCTGCGGCGGGGCAGCGCCCGCCGGCCGTGAGCAGCGCCCGCGGTGCGTGCGGCCCTGCC